>VDFB02047618.1:483776-571749 GCA_007258455.2 Sequoia sempervirens | reverse complement strand
CTTGATTGGGAAAACACAATCTTCCATTGCATCCGACATGTAGGTAAATAAACTCAATAAATTTTATTTAAAATTGAATACTTGTACAATCTATTTAATATAAATTCTCACCATAAAGTAATTACATACCTATTTGTTTTAAACATCTGGGCAATGATAATATATACGCCATGACATCGAATGCAGCCTCGCAGGTGGTTAATTTGCAGATGAAGTTCATGGTGTGCATCCTGGTACTTTAGAGAATGTAGAGCGTGATCAACATGTTGAGCATGATCAGGCTAGAGAAGATCAAGAACATGATGTGGCCCCATCAGGTAAAGACGACCACTCTAAAGTTCTTTTAAACATATTTAATTGCAATTAGTGTATTAATTAATGTAACCTTTCGTGTTTCAACTTTAGAGCATGTAGACCATGATCAACGTGTTCAGCATGATCAGGCTAGAGAAGATCAGGAACATGATGTGGCCCCATCCAGTAAAGAGGACCACCCTCATGTTCTCTTAAACATATTTAATTTCAATTGGTGTATTAATTAATGTAACCTTTCGTGTTTCAACCGCAGATCAGGATTTAGAGGGTGTTCAACATGTTGAGCATGAGTCTATAACAAAAGTTTAGGAACATGATGTGGACCCATCAGGTAAAGAGAACCAATCTAATGCTCTTTTAATTAATCAAATACTTGTAACAATAATAATAAAACATATCAGTTTAACATTTCTTTCTTATTGCAGCATATCCCCCCTTGAAGTAGCATCCACATCATGAGCAGACGACTACGCGTACATTAAGATCACAAGCAGAGGGAAGAACAACTAAAGGGGGTACATATATTGAGTTAGAAAATGATACTCCACTTCAGCTTTATGTAGCTTTGAAAAAGAAACAAAAAAAAAAGTGATTGTAATCATATCATGACAACCATATTGGTGTTCTTTCGATGCTACTACTTGAGTATTTCATTGCAATTTCGACGAACGTCTTCTGTTGTTTCAACGCTACTGCTTGCCCATTTCGTTGAATCGGTGATGAACTTCTGGTGTAATTCATCGATGGATAAACAAAGTTTTCGTTCATATTTTGATGAAATCCTGAGGTATTTCATGATGTCGTCGAACGATGATTCTTTTCCATTATTTCGACATTTAATTTGTCATCAGCCTTGTGATGAAAAAACAACAATGAAAATATTTTCGCCATTGCGTCGCTCTTCCGACAAAGATTTTTTGAATGACCGACGAACGCCCGTCGGAAAATGGTGTGAAATCCAGTAGTATCTAAAATAAATAACTTGTTCATCTCTCTTGCTTGATTCTTTTTGTTGATTTTTAGTTGCTTTCCTTGGAGTAGAAAAAGTTCCTCTTCCTCTCATGGTGCTGCCTCTTCCTCTTACTATTTTCTGTTGTCTTCTCTTTACTTTCTCTACAAATTTCAATGCCATTTTGTAACATTCTTCTATATTTCTAGGATTAGTCAAAGCCAACTCATCTTGTATATTTATCCTCAAACCACCCAAGTACCTAGCAATTTTCTCATCTTCATTTTCATTGTGGTTAGACCTCATACTCAACCTATAAAATTCCTCAGTATATTCCTTTACATCCATTTCCTTTTGTCTCAAATTTTGCAACTTCTTAAACATTTGAACTTGGTAATCTGAAGGGAGAAACATACCTTTTAACTTAGCCACCATCTTGTCCCAATTCAAAATATTAGAATTTCCTTGTTTCCTTCTTTTTGACTGTAGATAATCCCACCATACAAGTGCATGACCCTTAAAAGTTGTTTTGGAAATCTTCACTCTCTGTTCTTCAGGAATCTCTTCACATTCAAAATAGTTATCCAAAGAAGCTATCCAATCTAACAATTCATCTTCATTCAAAATACTACTAACATTTTGCACATCAATTTTTTAGCTTCTATTTGTCACCTTTTACTATCTTTATCAACTTGGTCATTCTCTGGTCTTCTGGATCAAGTTATTCTTCAACATCTTCAAACTCTTCATCATCTTCTTCTTCTGATGCACTGCTCTCAACTGCTTCTCTTCTTTTGTTGTTTTCTAAGGTTTCCAATCTCTCTTCCAATTATCAAATCTCTTTAATGTATTGGTTTCTCAATTCATTCATCTCTTTTGCTTTATTTTTTCCTTTTGGAGGCATCTTCACAATCTGCAACTTTCTTCTATAGGAGTCTAGTACTTTTTATTTGATACCACTTTGATGCAGTAGTGGGAGGATTGAAAAATCACCAAACACAATTCCAAACAACAATAACAATTGTCAATTCATAATTTTATCATAACCTCTTCATTCAACAAGATCTCACTGTTTCCTTGTAGCATAGGAATTCCACTAAATCAAATATTACTCCACTCTCACACCTTTTAAATTCATAATAAAACACACATCAAGGACACATTACGAATTTCTTCAACCTATCAAATAGTCATGAATAGTTACTTTGCAACAAATTGCTCAAATCAGGCTTTCTACACTTTTTAGGGCTTAAATTAGCTCACTTTTACAAAGGGAACCCATTCAAAACTTATCCAAATATCTTGAAACCTTGGAGAAGAACTTCATACCAATCAAAACTTCATATTCCATCATTATTTCACAAAAATCCAATCACTTATTACCCAAACCATAAAACTCTCACTCTAGGCTTGGAAACCCTAGGTTTTATTGAAAGTAGCACTTCCCAAACAACCTAAAGCCTACCAATTGCTTATAACAGTCTAAAATACCCTTATCATGTTTAATCCATCACAAAATAATGCTTCCCAATGCCAAAACTTAGTTTCACTCTCTAAAGCCTCTCTTTTTGCAAAGAAAACTCAATATTTACTCATACAGTTTCAGACCCAATCCACTTCCAGACCTCCCCAACACTGAAAATTCATTCCCACACCTTATCAATATTGGTTAAGACCCATTCCTTGAGATACAAAGGCTAGAAAAAGAGGAATGGGTCAAAAAGCCATTTTTGTTGGTTCAAAACCCTCAAATTTGAATGTTCAGGCTGATTTGAGTAATTTGCTGATAAAATGCACAAAACACAATGAAAAACCTTCTAATAGGATTCAAAAGAAATTTAATTCACAAAAATACTCAAAAAACAACAAATATTAGTAAAAAAATTGATGCATAGGCCGTACAAGCTGCTGCTACAATAGAAAATACAAAAAAAAAAGAGTGAAAAATAGAGTTTATTTGTATTTCAATCCTCCAAAATGTTTCAACAACCCTCCATTCAATTTTCTCATGGATTTTTATAGTGTTTCCCACCTACAACAAACCTCTTCAACTTCCAAAACTAACATTTGAAAGAGGTGACCATTGGTCTCCCTCTTTGATACATTTTATACTTTATATTATTCCAAATTAACACTTCGCACTCTTTTTGCAAGCTTTGAAAACCTTACAACCTAGACCCATAAATAATATAAAAAATGATCAATTACATTATCAAATGGTCTTAATGACCTTATTTTAAGATAAAAAATCCTAATTCTAGAGTCTAGATTTCAAAATCTTATATGGACACAACTTGTTTAATGGTGCTCCTGCACCAATTTTGGAAGCTAAACTTTTTCCTTTTGAGGGTTTTCCTAGGGTATATCTTGTGTTATCTTGTGGCTTATTTATTTTATCTATGCATTATGGTTATTTTTTTAATCTTGCATGCATTCTTTTCTCTCATGGGGTTATGTAGGAAATGGATTAAAAATGTGGTTATGATGCATTATTTCCTAACTGTTTTCATCTCAAATACATAGAGGGGTGATAATTAAAAAATTCTCAAGCATATCCCCTACATTGCTTAAAATCCATGAAGACACAAAAACCATAATAAATTACAATTAAAATAAAACATTCATTGAAATTTATAAATTTTACAAACCATTATAGAAGTAGAAACTACACAATATTGATTGGTTCCTAATGGGCTACAAAGTATTGTATCCGACATCTTATATCACAATGTAAAACATATCTTAATGATACTTTGTTATATTACCATCTAATGATAATAAGATCTCTAAAGCCCGCAATACAATCACACTTAACAATCCATATTAAAGTATAATATTCTTATTATTTAAATATGAGCATTTAATATATCCCTTGGACATGAAGCAATAATGAAAATAATTATTTGCAACAAATGACACACCAATTGCATTATAAAGAAGAGGGAACATCTTCAAATCTATTAGCCACTTGAAACCTAACACAAATTGAACCCTTAGATTTTATAATTGAATTTGACATCTAGAATATGTCATAACATCTTAATCATTACTTTTCCACTCATTTTCCTTCATTTGCAACCAAAGTTTAGTTTTCCCCACTTTGATTGATAATTCATGAAAGTTTTTCAACTGCAAGTAAGAACATTTTATTGGACATATTTTTGCCTTACCAGTGAAACATTTAACCCCACACATTAATCCTACTAGCTGCCAGTGAAAAATGCATTTTAACCCCCAAAGCCTCTTTGTTTTCTTTGACATTTTGTCAAACAATTGATCTATAACCACTCTATGCATTTTTCCTACCAAAACTTCATTTAGACTAGCATCTTTTTCTTGAAAAGTTGAGCATTCCACAACATTATTCAAACACCTTTATTGAACACACACCATCAACCTTTGGCTAACATAAAGAAATATTTGTAGACAATTTCATTTGCATGAAACAACATACTCCATATACATATTCTATTATAGTTTTGCATTGGAGTTAATTTGGTAAGCCAATACATGTCACATTTCATTTGTATAGACCATTAAAAAAAATCAAACACCAGTAAGGAGTGTTTCATAGGCATGAGAAGAGTTGTTGAGTCATTTTTAGCATGATTGGGTCATTTTTAGGCTTATTGGCACTCAAAAAGTATTTAAAGAAGAAATAAAAATAATCCTCAATTATTACACATGCATACTTGGTTAATTTGTAACTATGCAAGTTGTTTTTATGGTGAACGACAGTTAGAAAATACCCAAAACAACAACAAATTATTGGAAAGGCATGAAAATTGATATAGGGATGTTTTAGAAGGAAAAAAACAACCACTTTCAACCTTGAAACAACTCAAAAAAACTTGTCTTAAAGCTCTCTCACATGAATGATCATAATTTTCAGGTGGTTTGCAAGTTATTATAGGCTTAACACATGAAGAAAAAGCCCTAAAAATGTCACTGGTACGTAGGGAGAAGATGAGTTTTATGCATTTTGCTGCATGTGAAGAGACCATAGTTTGGGTACTAACCCATGCATTATTTAATTATTGAGATGGGACAATAAAGTTGTCACCTCAATCATCCCCTTCTAAATATGTGTTGGCTATAACATGTGCACTAGGAGTAAAGCATTTAATAAAATCCAACACATTTTTCACATACATCATAATTTCACTTCAAGATTTGCCATGCTAAATTTTGTTGGGCTTAAGTTACACATTGAATTCACTAAGTCAATTCAATTTGACTTATGATTTTTTATTAAAACATTGAAAATTGTATTTTAACTTTCCCTTCATACCCATTCACATGCTCTATATTTTTGGAGTAAATTTAATATTAAAAACTATTATTCTAGCCCTCCATGACAAATTTAAAATATTCAGAATGTATTACATTTTGTAAAATTAAAATTCATTGTAGCTGCTTCAAGGGCTGAGGTTTCTAATACTCTTTGGATGATCAACCCTCCCCTAAATCTTGGAGCTAGTTCTACAACTTTGGGCTTCTTGGAGCTTGGGGCCAAGGCCCAAATGGAAAGTGTGTCCCACTGGGAGACAAAAGCTAATCCTTATAGGGCCAAAGTGACCTCCTCTTCACTACTGAAAATGGGAGTGTCATGTCTTCTGATAGTGTTAAATGCAATTGCAGATGCCAAGTCCCATTCTAGTAGTAACAACACCCCACTCTTCCTAACTAATTCTTTGCCTTCCTTTGTAGTGATATTCAAGTATTTAGTCCTCATTTCTTCATAGACTTGAGCCTCAATTACTATTTTTGGCTTTTCAGGGCTTTCACTTTCCCTCTTTTGCACATTCATTGCATACTCATATTTCATAGCCCTCCACACATATTCTTGGAATGCTTGTGTTTTAACAAAAGCATCATCATCCATGAAAATTTCACAAGCTTTAACCCTAACATCCTCTAAGCTGTTAATCCCACTCAAATATTCTTTTCTTAGTCTAATACTTATAGTCTATGGCACCATTTCTCTTTGAGGGGATGACATTCCTTTCCTTATTTTATCTTCTATCACAACAATCTCTTCATTTGAATCATTTGTAAAGTAATCAGCAAGGCCGGTTGTCTCAAACCTTTGCATTTTTATTAGTGTCTCCCTTCTAAGAGATGATCCTCTTAGAGGGGAAGCCAAATCAATTATTACTAGGGTGGAATAATGTGGTGGTGAAAATTGTGGAAATTGTTGCTATGGAGAGGATGCTCTTGACTCTTCTAATTACCTAGGAGTTGCAATTGTCAAATGTCTCTTTACTATGCTCTTCTTTCTTGCATATATGTGTACCTATTGGGGAGCTGGTGAGTTGGTTTCTCTTCTTCCAAGGGGGATTTCCCCTTATCATTCTCCTCAACAACTACAAATTTCCCTTTATCTTGCACTACTCTCTCTTCTTTCAAATTTGCAATAACCTTGTCAAAATTCTAAATAACTGTCTCTATTTTCAAAATTATATTATCAATATCTAACAAATCCTGGAATTCAGGGTCTTTAACCTTTCTTGCTTTCTCCAAGTTCTCAAAAACAACCCATTTTCTCATCTTGTCCTCCTAAACCTTGAGGTCTAAAACATTTTTGATGAGATCATTAGGGAATGAATATGTATGAAAAAATTGTCCTCCTTTGATCCTATCCATTAGCCAAACCATAATCATTCAGGGTCATAACTTCTATATGCTCAAATTTCCATTTCATAGGGCTTGAGATGATAATAAAAAATGTTTCTCCTCTCATTGATTGTCATGAAAAAATCCAAAAATACATTGTATGCAAGGAAGAATGTTCCCTTTCTCTTATCAAATAAGAAAACACCATCAATGTTCCCCATCTACCACATGAACTCAAGGAAACCAATTCTTAATGGAACTTCCCTTGGAAGTATATGGGATGTTTTCCTAGTGCCATATACCCTAATAACTATGTAGTCCTTATATGTGATTACATCTCCCCAATTGTGACCTATATTCAAATCAGACCTTCTTTCTATTGGCCTTAAGAAGTCATGTAGCTCATGTGGAATTCTAGGCACATCCATCATCAAAGCTCTTCTCAACATGTAGGAAAAAGTGTTCATAGCAATCACAAAGCTAAGTATTTAATGATGCCTATCTAATAATGGAGTCTATGATTGAACTAGCATTACCACACCACCCTCTACTCTCTTCAGTTCCATATCCTTGGTAAAATAATCAACACCCATATATAAAAACATGTGCATAAAAATAGAATACTACCAAAACCTCACAAATAATTCCCCATTCTTTAGTGGTACTAAACCATTGTGCATTTCCTTTGATAGGTATGTAGCAAAATCATATAAAGTATTGATGCTAGGGCATTAAATGTTTGCATCCATATACATTGGGGCAATTAACATGCTTGAAGATGGATCAAACCATAAAATTTGACACAAGGAGTAGAAATTATTCTAGAAGTAGCTAGAAATACTTGATAAGGAGGGGTTCTCTATCATATGGTCCCAAAAAAATTCTCCCCTTCCCCTTTCCTGCTGACACTAGAAAGAGCTAATATTGAAACTTTGAATGTGTGTCTCACTTTTTCATATTCCTCCTTCAACTTATTTTAATTTATCTCCACCATGTCTTTGTTCCATTTGGTTAGTTTGAACACTTTTGCAATCTCCTCCCTTGTGACCCAAATCATATCCTACCTAGAGTGAGTTCTAACTACCCTAACAAGAGGGTCATAATTGGCAGCAACGACCTTCGGGAGATCAACATCCACATACATATAATGACCACCAATTTGGCCATATCCAATCTCCATGGGTTACATATTGGAATACTAACATTTCTGTTACCAAACCACCCTTGGAATAGACCATCAAATGTATAGTAGCGTAACATCTTTGATTGCATATTATTTGTTAGCAATGCCCTCGTTAACCCAAGGGCCATAGAACATGGGTTACCCTAACCATTTCTCAATGGTTGAGGGTTTCAATTGGTCAATAAAATCCTATACCAAGGGTTTTACTTTCATTTTAGAGCTAGAGGCTTGTTCTTTTGGTGCCATTGTACTAATGGGTAATTAGACCTAGGGCTTGACTAGTTTAGACTAGGGCTCTTAAGTTTTAGGTGAACTTGATGCAAAGAGTAACATAATACTTAAAATTGTAGTAGACTCAATGAATGTAAAACCTTAAAATAATTCCTACTTGAAAATCAAATAACAACAATTGCAATTGAATGAAAACTAGGGTAAATTCTAGCTCAATGAGTGCATATTTGACTTACTAGTTCAAATCATATTAAGCCCTAAATTGAAGATGCCAAATGTGTGAAATTATCTGCAACAACTTTAGAATCCTTTGGAAATAATTTAGTAATCAACAACAAATTTTAAAGCAAGCTTTTATTGCAAACAAAGCCTTCAATTAAATAGAAAAACATCAACTCCACCATTACTGTTCACTCGTGTGAACCATAATGACTCCATGATGTCCTTTTCAAAAACTTTGAATTACTATCATTGATCTCATCTTGATGTGGACTAGCATGTGGTTTAGATGGAGTCAAAAAAGTTTGAACATTTTGCATTTCATTGACTTGACACCTACTAAACTAATTCTTTGCCTTGTGTTCATCCCTTTTGCTAGCTTCATGGACCCACCTCACTTTGCAAGCCGCAGAAGATCCACGTGTTAGAAGCTCGCTACCCCTATAGAATATGTAGGGTTTAGATCTATGGTCGCAGGTTAGTGAGAAATGGACCATATCAACCCGAGAACCTTAAACATGTGGTCTCTTTAATCCATAGGCTAGTGATCATGAAATTATTCTTCCTTTGTGATGCATAGTCCAGATTAAAACATCTGGTAGAGCAATTTTGCACATACACTTATATACCTTTAGTAGCACAGACTTTAACATTCTCATAATCACCCATAGTATTTCACCAAATATTTCCATGCCTTCAATAGTTCAACAGATGGTGGCAATGATGCCACATGGTTCTTTCTCGTTATCCCTCCATGAGCCAAGATCTAACAGTGGGTCCCACGTGGGCTAATGGGGAATGGTCATGATTCATCTATTAGAGTTCATCCTAGTTTTTGATACCATATCCCTTTATTTCCGATTCTTTTGAAGAGTGGTAGGACCGCCATAAGGGTGAATAGGTGTCACTAGCCTACTATCCCTTTGGTTCTTTTAACCAATTATTTTATTCCCACGGGCTAGCAGGAAACCAATAGGATGCACTTGGTGGGACTTGACAACCATTTCTTAAAGGTTTTAATAAGCACATGCATTTATTTACAACTTAAAATGGGGTCATTCACGAGGTTTATAATATAAAGGACTTTAGGCATATTATAAACTTTGACTTACAAAATATGGAAAATATTAAAAGATTTTCAAACTTGCATAACATTTGACATGAATAAAATAGTCTGATGGGTAGAAAAATGTAAACTAGACAAAGGGGTTGGTAAAAAAATGAATTCAATGGCTTTAGTTATAACTTGGGGAATCAGGAGCCGAATAGTACCAATCAACTAAAAATTATAATGCATACAAGGGTTTCAACATTTAGTATTTTTCAAAGGGTTTTAGGGCACAAACAAAACCCTATAACAGATGATAAAATGAAAACATTAAGTCTTAGGGAACATCCTAGAGTAGAAAAGATAGCCAGATGTGCAATAGCTATTAGTGGAACACAAAAATTGAGGGGTTCCACCAATGATTACTCTTTAGAGTTTTTAACATGGATATCAAGGAGCTTTCACCTAGATATGAACATGAGTTCATGATGGACCTATAGATGAGACTATTCTTGGAGTGATTCATAATGACCTGGTTATCTTGGAGGAGCATTCTCATCCCCTACTCTTGGTCTACTCAGTGGTTTATCATCTAATAGGTATTTTCCATCCTATTTTTAGATGTGTTATATTTATGCTTTATATTTAATATTTATGGATCTTGAGCTATGGATAGTTAGTTTTGGAGGATTCATTTTGAGGGATGGTTAAAATGGCTATCTCCTTGTGCATTTGATTTTATTGTATCGTTCATTGACGAGGAGTTTAGGAGATGGTTATTGGGTTGATTTCATAATTTGGGAATTGGGTACATTGAGATTTATTTCCTTGTTTAGAGAGGCTTATATCCATGTTGGAATTACATGATTCATATGATTATTTGATCTAAGGCATTGTACATTATGGGTGTTTTTGAGGATTTTTATTTAGTCTTGTAAGAAGATCATACTTGAAACAACATTGCACTTTTTGAGGTGTTGGTGGAAGAACATGTTATGATTCATATGTTTTCTCTCTTCATTCTATGGTTCCTTCTTGGAGGTTCATGTTTATATGATTTTGGAGGATTGTGGTGACATATTGTGAGAGAACATGCACATGTTGGTGTTGCATGTGTAGATCATTGTGATTGTTCTTGGTACTTTGTGTTGATAATTTATCAGACCTTGGTATAGTTTTGACTGGTAGATGATATCTTTTGATATTACCCATGTAGTGGGAGTTCTTAGAAATTTATGTTCTTCATTGATAGCTTTGACATAGGGAGCTTGTGATTGCGGTTTATGGGTTGCATATGTTGTTGGCATGCATTTATTTATGTATTTGATACCTAGGAGTTATGGATGGTTGAATGTATTAGCATGTGTTGTTGGTTCTATTTCCAATCATGTGGGTTTTTTAACTTTGAAAACTTGGTTGGAGCTTTTTTTAACACTTGAATTTGATTCTTGTGTTCTTGGATTGGTACATTTTCAACTTTGCATGTTCCTTTTCTTCCATAGGTGGCACATTGGAGAATGAGAGGAGTTATTTCTTGAGTTGGTGGTCACTTTGGTTTTATTGCAAGTATCTTGATGGAGCACAAGAGCATGTTGGAGATTAATGTGGTGACATGTATGGCTATGATGATGTATTTTATTGATTGACCCTTATGCAATGTATACAACAAGTGGGGGAATGTTGGGATATGGTGTTATACAACATTGCATAAAATGTTATATTATAATGGTGCAATTAAATAATTATTTAGTTGTGATGCACCTAGGAGGTGTGGTTAATCATAATAGGTAATTATTTGGGGACCACTTCTATGTTTTTTATTAGAAAAAATAGGTTTTGAGGGGACCTAAAATCCCTTACAAATAGGTTTTAAAGGTACCTAAAAACCCTACCAAAAGATATCTACAAGCAAATAGAAACATAGACCATTAGTAGCCCATCAACAATAACCAACAAAAAGAAACACTAGAATACCTAAGCTATAAAAAATGGTTTTGAAGGGAACCATAAACCATATAAAACTATGTTTTTATAGGGACCTTGAACCCAAAATCAAGTTGAAATAGGGAATGAAAGTTTAAACCAAATATGAAGACTTCCTAAATCAATCAGGCAATAATCAACTTGTAATAGCCAGACTACAACATACCATCCACTCAATATTAGCAATGCTAAGACAACCAAACCCTCACTAGAATAGAGAGATTAAAGAAAACCATAGAACACCGAGGAGAAGCTAACATCATATTGTACCATCCAATCTGAAACAAAAACCTATACACTGTCTCAATAGGATATCTAGGGCTCTCCTCAATTAGAGTGGAAGAAGTGAGAACCATTACTACCAAGGTCACCTCCCTTCTACACACATAGGCTCCACCTCCATAGGAACCAAAAAAAGAGAAAAAAATTTCCCACCACTCCTACAACATTCAACTCCACCTCAATAGGAGAGGGCTCCTCCTCAATAAAAGCAATTTTCACCTCTATAGAAAATAATAACTGTAGAACATGGTAGCAAGCTAACCCTATAGTAGAAAAGGTAATCAACTCCAACTTTGGCATCAAGAAAGACTGATACAATAAGAAATATTCAACTGACCTCCCAACCAACAACATTAGCAACCCAAACTACTAAGTAAATAGGGAAAACAATAGGAACCACTCAACCAACATAAGGAAAATACCACCTTCAACCATCAAAATTTTCAAAATCTAGAAGGGGGTTAGACTAATAGCCTTAAAAAAAATTTCATCCTAAGCAATAGAACCAAGGTCCAAACCCACACCAACAAAACCCACAACCTCTTCCAAAGGAAAGACAAAAACCACCACAAGGGGGCACAAGAAAACCATAAATGCATTTGCAAGTAGAAATCCCTTTGCATGAGGCTAAAGAAAAGTCCCTTCAAGAAAAAAAATTCCAATACCATACAAAGAATGAGGCAACTACAAACTAGAACAAGAGTCTTAGAGAAAGAAAAGGCATGATACATTGACCCCCCAACTAAGATAAAAGAAAAAGCAACCACTTGGGGATAAAAAACTACCGCAAAAACAAAACCAAAGAGGCTCTAGAAAAGCCAAGAACCTCCCCATCATGGGATCCAGTAGAAAAGAAAAAAGCCACAAGGATACCAAGCACAAAAGAAGAGCTACTTGAAAGAGAAACATAGAAAAAGGAATCAAAAGTCATACCCAAGACACTCACCAAACAAAAAGCCCCACACAATATTGGAGACCACAAACAATAGAACTTACAATAGAGTGAAGGGAAAAAATGATCAACAATCAATCCCATGACCTCCAACACACTTAGAATGAAGAGCCATGTGGAGAAAGTAGGCACAATGGGGGACCTCACAAAAAAGCCAAGAAGAATGAACCCACATGAATAGGCTTGCAACACCAACAACAAGCAAAGCAAGATCCATCTGGCCATGACAAAAGCTTGTAGTAACAACACCAAATCAAACTAAGAGCTGAAGAAACCCACAATAATCCCCCAATCCTCCTCCTCACCATCCGGATTACCATCTTCATTCTCTTCCACAGCTATAGATTTCAAACCACCCACCTTGCACCATTTCTCACTTGCACTGCTCTGCTCCATTTTATGATGAACCTTTGAGGATCACTTGTATGTTGCATTATAACATTAGATTATTATTTAATGTGTAAGAGACATGCGATAGTAATTTAATATTAGGGAAAAAAATTAATAAAGTGAAAACTTAGTACCCAATTTTAAATGAGGGGTCAATGGTTTTGTATTCACATGGCTTTGTTGTACATGGTTTTATCATACCACTTGATTGTATTTGTGTGAGCTTGAGTCTATAAAAGAAAACACATTTTTAGTGGTTAAGGTTTTCTAGGTGAGTAGGTTGTCATTATTGAGTATTTTTGAGGAGTGCATATGTGAAGCATGGCATGGGATGTGTGGATTTATGTTTGGACACATGGAGGATGCATTAGAGAGGATTGATCCTCCAAAAGAATTCATTGTAACTATGTAAGTGCATTTATTGTTTTATTGCCGAATAATAGATGAAGAATGGATGCTTTCGGAAGATGAATTTTCCCTCTTGAGGGTTTTCCTAGGGCATATCTTGTTTTATCTTGTGGCTTATCTATTTGATCTATGTAATATGGTCATTTTGTAATCTTGCATGCATTCTTTTCTCTCATGCCCGATTATGTAGGAAATGGACTAAGAATGTGGGTATGATGCATTATTTCCTAAAAAAATTCATCTTAAATACATAGAGGAGTGATAAATGAACAAATATCCAGCATATCCCCTACATTCCTTAAAATCCATGAAGACACAAAAACCCTAATAAATTAGACAAAAAAAATCATTAAAATTTATAAATTGGTTGAACCATTCTAGAAGTAGAAACTACACAAGATTATCTGGTTCTTAAGTATGGGCTACAAAGTAATGTATCTTGCATCTTATATCACAATGTAAAACATATCTTAATGATATTTTGTTATATTACCATATGATGGTAATAAGATCTCTAAAGCTTGCAATATAATCATATTGATAAAGTATAATATTATTATTATTTTCATACGACTAGTTAATCTATCCCTTGGACATGAATCAATAAGGAAAATAGTTATCTACAACAAATGTACAAAATGAAATGAACAATACTTGATGATTCCTAGTTAAACAACATTACATTTCAGATAGGAGAAAACAAGTCAATGTTTATTCATATATGCCACAAATCAAGATACAACAACATTATGATGTGATGAAATAGACACAAACCTTCACCAAATACAAAGAACCTTCACATCCCTATACAAAATCTTTTTTCTCTTTTAGAAATTTCAAAACTAGAACCAAACCTTTTGAAATGACACAACAATTACATTATAAAGAAGAGGGAACATCTCAAATCCATTAGCCATTTGACACCTGACACAAAGTTGAACCCTTAGATTTTATAATTGAATTTGACATCTAGAATATGTCATAACATCTTAATCATTACTTTTCCTCTCATTTTCCTTCATTTACAACCAAAGTTTATTTTTCCCCATTTTGATAATTCGTGAAATCTTTTCACTTGCAAGTAATAACATTTTATTGGACCTATTTTCACCCTACCAGTGAATTTTTTAACCCCACACATTAATCCTACTAGTTTCCAGTGAAAAAAGGCATTCTAAGTCCTAGAGCCTCTTTGTTTTCTTTGCAATCATTTTGACATTTTTCCAAATAGTTTAACTATAACCACTTTATTAATTTTACCTACCAAAACTTCATTTACACTTGTAGACATCCAAATTTGGACATTAATTTATCCAAATTTATCACTTTTCATCTAAACATCCTCTTATCCGAGTTAATTAAGTAATATTACTATTATTTAATTAATATCTTTAATTCTGCCAAATCCCTAAGGTATTTAATTAATAATTAAATACCTTACCCTCTTTTAATCCTCCTTTCATCAAATAAATTAAATAAATATTACATATATTTAATTCCTCACATGTCATTTTCATCTAATCTAATCCATCTCCTAATTTCTTCATTAGGGATGTGCACATGCCTAATCCTTGATTAGGATGTGTCACATCCTCCAACTTTTGCAAGTTGGCTTCTAATCCTCATTTATCTTCTAATTACTGATTAATTAAAACCTAATCATTCCCCAAGGAATTTTTAATTCTTTTTATTCTTCCTAGATTCCCTCCTTATATGTGAATTTTTAATTCACATTCCATCCTTCCAAGGCTTCTAGAACCTTGGACTTGTCACAATCTCCACATGTGACCAAGTCCCACCTTTTTGGAGCCCACCTTTTATCCTCTAGATCATCCTAGGAATGTGAATTTTTAATTCTTATCCCCAACCACCTTTCCTTTTCCCATGTAGATTTTTGAGGAATTCCAAAATTCCTCAAATGTCCCTTTCCCCACTTGGGACAAGAAATCCCTTTTTTGTGAAATCTTCTCACTCCCCAAGGTGCTGTCCTTCCTCCACCTCATGTACCTTTTTGACACTTCACCTCCATCTCATATCCCCTTGGCCACTTCACCCTCCACATGTCAAGATGTGAGGGCTTGTGGGTTCTCAACCCACCATAGCCCTTCATCTTGGCCTTGTTGGAGCAATCTTGATCGTTGAATTCTCTAGAGAATTCAAAATCTCCTATAAATACCCCCTCCTCAAGGGCATTTGAGAACACTTTGTATTTTCATAACTACATGCTACCCATTTGCATCCTCAATCCTTTGTTATCATTTAGCCATCTCTCTTAATCATCTTGCACATTGAATCTTGCATTTAGTCACTCAAGCAATCATCTAAGGAGCACACAAATCATTCCAAGCAAAGGTTAATCAAGGAGATATCTATAGCAAGGAAGGTGAAATCTTTTCCATTTTGTTTTATCCATTTCTTTCTTGTTTCATCACTCCTTTGACTAATCTTGAGGTGTCCTTGGTATTTTCTCATTTTACATTTCTTAGTTATTTTGCACGTTAGAGTAGGATAAATTCCAAGGTATACATTTTTGGCACACCCAGTGGGACCCACAAACAGGTCTTGCATTTAACCTCCCCTTTGGTTAGGAATTTTGCAAGAAAAGCACGCAAAAAGGCGGCAGTGCCCTCTGCCTTACCGCAGAAAGGCGGCAACGCCCCCACAGAAAGGCGGTAGCGCCCTCTTGGCCACTGTAGAAAGGCGACAGCCACCCGCATTTGAAAGTTTATCTTCTTTTAACATGTTTGCTGTCATTAGGGATATATTTAGGAGGTTTTCTAACATTTTTCTTGCAGTGGGAGGGGCGCAACTTTCTATTTTTTTAAAATCTGACAAAGTTTGTTGCAGAAAGGTGGAAGTGCCCTTGCAGAAAGACAGCAACGCCCTCACAGAAAGGCGGCAGCGCCCCTGCAGAAAGGTGGCAGCACCCTCGCAGAAAGGTGGCAGCACCCCTGCAGAAAGGCGGCAACGCCCCAAAACAACATAGTTTGGAAGGTAAATAGTCATTTTGGCTCTATTTTTGTTCTAGTTTTTTGCTGTTTTCATGTGATAACTCCCTAACACTGTTTTGGAAAGGATATTGTTGTTTTTCGCTAACATTTTGTAGAGTATTAGGGTGTTATTGATCAAGGACGAAGAAGAAGACAACTAACATTTGCTTGCAGGACCATCTATTTGATCAGATTTTTGAAAACTATCTTTGCTATTTTGGAATTTAGTCTAATTAGGGGGAATAAAACTTCATTGTTTGTTGTGATTGTTTGTTCTTGTGTTACCCAAGAGGGCATTAATTTGTTTTCGCTTTCCCTTTGCACTTTGTGTGAGCCTGGGGAGTAGTTGGAAATGATTAGTGTCTTCTTTTTAGTGGGACCTGCTTGGGGATTTCATCACCCCAAAGGACGATTCCAACCACGCGTACCAGCGGGGTATATAAAGGGGAGAGAACGAAAGTTGTACCCCAATCCAGTCACGTCGTAATTGGCAAAGCATCGAAGCTAGGGTGATACCTAAATAGACGTGAAGAGTTGGTTCGAGTCTTTCAGTATCTCGCTGGGGTTCCCGACTCACGCTTGTGATGGACTGGTGTTCACGGTTGTGCCTCACATACCGAGAGTATATCGAGGACTCCCTAGAAGCCTTGTGCATCCTAGATTAAGACCTTGCCTTGCCATACCCTTAATATTAATCATAGGATTGTGCTTGCTTGAAGTGTTTTCTTATGAAAAGTCTATCAAATTTTTGATACTTTGGCCTTACTTTATCATTTTGCATCCTTGCTATATCCATTGCCATCAAAACCAAACTCTACCTTACTGCAGAAAGGCGACAGCACCCTCTGCCTTACTGCAGAAAGGTGGCAGCGCCCTTGATTTTACTACAGAAAGGTGGCACTGCCCCTGATTTACTGCAGAACATTGTCAACGCCCCTGATTTTGCCGGCAGGGCCCCTAATTTACTGCAGAACGCTGTCAACGCCCCTGATTTTGCTGGTAGTGCCCCTGATTTATTGTAGAACGCTGTCTACGTCCCTAATTTCACTGACTATGCCCCTGATTTTGCTGCCTATGCCCTTGATTTTGCTATAGAATGCTGACTACACCCCTTTAACTTCCCGGGGCCATCATTTACGAGCCGTGCATTGGATCAACTTCGTCCAAAAACCAAAATTGCTTAAATTTTCAAGCTCTATCTAGTGGTACCTTTTATTTCTTCCTATCTAATCAAACCAATCCATTCCTCCAATCATCTAATCAATCCAAGCACACCAATTCGATCATCTTCATCTAATCACAATTATCCAATCAACATCATCTAATCATTTGATCCTATCCCATCAAACTGATCTAGTACTTTAATCAAATTCATCAAATCATCTACCTGATCCAATCATCCATCTATCGAATCCCATCAAAATCAAAAGCGATCCCATCCAATCATCCTAATCTAAGCTTTTGTCCAATCCTGATCTGAACTTGACCAAAATCCCGATTTGAGCTTTAATTTGTTCCCATCCAAAATCTTTTATCCATTTTATTTATCCTTTCATCATCATGAATCCTCATCCTCCATCAATATTAGTCAAGGGAAACCCTAATTATAGGGATGACGATAACGAAAGTCTTGTCGATCAAGAAGAATATGACATAGATCCCCTTGATGCTATCGTCACTAGTAAGCTTTCTCCACCCACTTTCCACAATCCAATCACCCCTTCTAGTTATCCCGTTATGTCTTCATCCATGCCTAATCATGCTCCTTATGCCACCTTTGACAATGGATATCCAGTATCTTCTTCATCCCCATATTTTTCATATCCTTCATCTACATCATCCTCTTATACAACATCTACATCCTCTTATCCTAATTTTTTATCCCAATACTCCTATTACAACTCCCCATCCATGTCCCCTTATCGTAATCCTCTTTCCCAATCTTCCTATACTAATCCTACATCCACAACCTTTTACCTAAATCCCACATCCATGTCTCCTCATCTTGATCCACCATCTCAATACCCTTATTATAATCCATCCCCCACATCCTCTTGTCCCACTACACCACCTATATCCTCTTGTCCTAATCCACAATCCATGTCCCCCTATCTTAATTCACCACTCCAATATCCTTACCTTAACCCTCCATCTAATCCTAGTCCTCCATCTACTCCTAGTCCTCCATCCAATCCCATTCATACATCTACTCCTAGTCCTCCATCCAATCCCATTCATCCATCTACGCCTAGTCCTCCATCTAATCCTAATCCTCCATTTACTCATGGTCCTCCATCCAATCCCATTCATCCATCTACTCCTAGTCCTCCATCCAATCCTAATCCTCCATTTACTCATGGTCCTACATTCAATCCCATTCTTCCATCTAACCCTAGTCCACCAATCCATAATCCCTCATCCATTTCTACCACCCTAGCCAAGCCAACCATATGCAAGTCTCTCATTTCAAAAGTTCTCAAAGGACTCATTACAAAGAAGCCATCCCCAACTCCACATCTTGAAGTCATGGAACCATGCCATCTAGATCCATCATCCACGGTCACTAGTGATGAGACCCTTTTCCATACCGCACCTATTATTGTTGTTACCACCACTAGCACTGATCAAACCATTCAAACTATTGAACCCACTAAATCCATTGAACCCCCACCTCCTACTCCAAGAACAACCAAATCCATCAAAGACACCAAAATCCAATCCACTCCCTCTACTCCTAGATTCCCCCAAATCCAATCCACTCCTCCCACTCCTAGTAGCACCAAAACCCATTCCAATGAACCTCATGAATCTTCCATCCCTCCATCTTCCCCACTTGAAGTGTCCCAACAAGACTCTGTTACCATGCCTCCCACACATGATGAGTCACGCCAAGAGTCTAATCCAAAGAATGCCAACATATCCCCTTCTCCAGATCAAGATCCTACCATCCCATCTAGTCCACCTCAAGTTCACAGTCCCCCATCCATTCCATCCCATGATCCCCTTGTCATTCAAGCTTCCACTACTCCATCTCCATCTCCATCGCATGAGCCTACTACCAAAAATCCATATCCTATCATGATCCCTACTCCCTCTCCTGATGCTGCTATCCCATCATCTCCCTCTCATAATCCCCCATCATCGCCTAAAACTGCTATACCTACACCGCTTGTCTATCCCCCTGGTCCTCTCACATTCCTCCATGGTGGTCTCCTTGCAGAAGAAAAACAAAGCATATACACCAACCCTCCTCTTCCACCTAATAATGAACTCCATCATTCTTCCGAATAACAAAAATCCTGTCCTAGATCAATACTCAAGAGAATGAACTATCAAGGAAAAGGTCTAGGCCTTCATGAGCAAGGTATTATAGAGTCCATCCAAGCTAAAGAACATTTGTATCTGCAAGGTCTTGGATGTACTACTCATGACTCGCAATCCAAAAATGTTGGTACAACCTCTAGACGTCCTCAACGAGCCTTTTCCAAAAGAAATATTGGCTCTTCCCATCGCCCCACCAGATCATATGTGGCCATCCCTCCTCCTCTATCGTATCACCTCAAAACAACCATCCATCTTCCTCCTTCATCTGCTCCATCCATTTTGGGTCCTTACATCCCTCCATCTACCATCTCCAATCCTCCATCTACCATGTTTCCTCCAGGATCCTATCTCATATTTTGGGCCCCTATATCCAAAATCACCTCCATATCTCGTCCTATCCATCCCTTCATCCATTCATCACCTATCCATCTCATCCATCATAAACATCCCTCTCACATACCCCATAGTCAGGATCAACAAAGACACTTACCTAAACATCCTCCATCTACACATAATCCCCATACTTCTACCTCCATCACCCCACATCATCCATCTCATCACACCCATGCCATTGCTACTAAAAGCACTTTGGTTGTTAAAGAAAAAATGCATAAATCCAAGCATCCACATGAATCTATGGCTTCCCATGTCCCCTCCAAAAGACATGGTGAAGAAAAGAAAAATCTAAGTCTACATCAAATCCATAGGCCACAAAGGCCCACCAAAGCAAAGATCAAAACCATGTGGATCCCAAAGAAAAAAGATGCAATGCCATCACATGAAAAATCTCTAAGAACATCCAAAGTTGCTAATCCAAAAGCTAATCATACACCCCTTTCATCTCCTAAGTCTATTTTGGGTCCTTATGTCCCGAAATTCACCATTCCATCTCCTCCATTATCCCCCCATTCTCCATCCCTTAATCCTATTATCTTTTCACATCCACCACCACATGTGCCAATGTTGGTCCTAAACACATCTCCCCATCACATATCCACCCCATCATTCCATCCATACCCTTTGCAACATCCCCTCTGTTATCCCATGTATCTTCCCTCTCAAATCCCCCTAATTCATCCTCTTGCATAATCCATTTATCCTCATAGGGTTGTACTAACATCCAATAGTCGGTTCGAACATGGCCTTTTACTACCTCGTATAGAACTTGATGCTTGAGTCCTTCATCCATATCCTTATCATGTATCTTCTAAAAATCAAAAAAGTCAAAAAGTCCAAAAATCCAAAAAAAAAAAATAGTAAAGAGAAATAATTCATCCAATGGTGAAAACTTGGCAAACAAGCGCCTTGGATAAGCACCATGATGAAAACCTGGAAAACAGGCGTCATGCGTAAATCCCCATCTCCACTTGGGGGCAACCTCGTGATATGCATTCCCTCCATCTGCTATGCTTCTATCTTCCTATTATCCATCCTCTTCATGAATCCCTCCTATCCCACCTATCTTCCGCATCCTACCATCATATCCCATTTATCTCCCATCCCTCCATCCTTCGTTTGTTCTTGATCAAAATAGGGGCACCTATCTATGCATGCTTTGGACACCTATTGGTATACATTCCCTTCATCCATGTTCTATCATATTCCTTAGTCACCCATCCTATCCTCATCTAGTTATCTCCTTTATCTTCCCATCCACTTGTCTTCTATCCCTCATGCCTCCTCATATATGATATACCTAGAGTGGGGGCATCTGCTTCCTTTGTGACATAATCCTTGGAGACATCATCTATCCTAGAATCCCTTTCATCTCCCAATCCTTATATTCCCATCCATCCAAACAATCCCTCCCATCCCACATTCCTATATCTCTATCCATTCTCTCATCTTTATCCTCATACCATCTCACAATCCCTTGTCATTGGTATCTGGCTATAGGCCTCCCCCCATGCAACCCAATGCCATTTATCTCATCGTCATCACCCCTGCTTCTCTTGAACATCTTTCCAATCTCCTATCACTTTCCATCACTCATCTATCTATCATATCATCCTCCCAAGTCATTTTACTGCTTTGGATAACTATCCCATCCCTGAGCTTTATGTGATCGTCATCATCCTATCCAATCCAACAGGTCTATCCTATCTCATCATATCGGTCCCATCTTTTTATCCACTCATCCTATCATCATCCTCCATTTATCCTATCATCATCCATCATCCTTTATCCATCGTTTTCCTTTGGTCTTATCGAACTACGTTGCCCCTGTGCTTTCACGTAGGCAAGGTTGGTCATTTGATCCTCCCCCTGGGCATTTGTCTATCGCGTTGTGTGTCCTTCATCATCGGTCACCATTGTCTTCTTTTTGCTTTTATCCATGGTCTTTTTATCGAACTACGTTGCCCCTGCGCTTTCACGTAGGCAAGGTCGATCATTTGATCCGCCCCCGGGGTTCCATCATCAATCTTCATTGTCTACTTTGCTCTTCTATCATATTTTGTCCATCCTATCTTTACCATCCATCAATGTCTCCATCTTGGTCAGTCATCCACCTTTCACTAAACTACGAGGGCTCTGCGCTTTCACGTAGGCAAGGCTAATCTTTGATCGGCCCCTGAACCCCTAGGTCTTTAGGGTGTGTCAGTCCCATGTCTTGTCTTCTTTGTGTCGTGCCATCAAGCTATGCCTTTATCCAACTGGTCCTTCACAAACGAGACCCACTTGTATCATGAGATCCAATTGATTTTGAACATCCCACGTCATAACAATCTTTTAGTTTAGTATCCGTCATCTTTGGTCTCAATAGGATGCATCCTTCCTAACATACCTCATCAATCCCATCCATCCCCCTAATTGATCCTATGGAAAAGGACGTTTGAAATTGATTGCGATCTTTTGAGGCTTTTGGATTTTGTTTATCATTTGAGCTCTCTATCATCACTTGTCATGGTCGCCTTGATCCGCCATATCATGGTGTGCTTTGACTAGTCAACATAGGGGTGTATCTTGATCTTTTGTTTGATTGTGTCTTCTTGGTTGTCCCACATAGTACCCACCAAGATCCCTGAGGTCTTGTGTTATGCTGGGGCATCCTTTTGTGCTTGTGGTTATCTACATACCTGGCCCGACCAAGGTCTTTGTGACTTTGGGGTGTTGGGATAGCCTTCTTATCTGTTGTGTTCGTTTTATGCATTAGACACTAATTCGCCTTGGTTCCACATACCCTGGCACTTGGTGTCTTATGCTATAGCAAAAATCAATGCTCCGAAGATGGACAATTGCATTAGGATTGCATTTCATTTTCCATTTCATCATCTTGCATATATCCCCCATCTCTTCATCCTTTTTCACAATCCCCCATCCCTCCATCTTTTTTCCTATCTCTTCATCCTTTCTCTTACATCTTGCATTCTTCTTTTCTTGCCTTCGCCATTGGGTTGGTTTCGCCCACTGCTGGGGCGGCTCCGCCCCGGCTGCAGTGGGGTGGCTCCGCCCCCGGCCGGGGTGGCAGCGCCCCTCCGAGGGGTGGCTCTGCCCTGGCAGAGGGGCGGCAGCGCCCCTATCTCGCCCCAACCTTTTCCCCCCAATTTCCCGCTAAATTTTGAATTTTTTTTTCCAAACCAATTCTGACCCATTTCCTTATTTTTTTCTAATGAACAAAACCCATGTCTTGAAATTTTCAAAATTGATTTTTGATTTTTACACCGACACTTCCAGAGGCCATAACCTTTGACTCGGGTGTCTGTTTGAGCTGAAATTTGACGGGTAGTTGCCGTACGCGATAACGAGTGGATTTCCAACGGGTTTTTTTGAAAGTTGTTGGAACCCGTTTTGGCACATTTTCGAGGCCTCAAACTTGCATCTTGACCCTCAAAATCCCAATTTAGTGTTTTTTTCCAGCATTTTGAAAACTTGTTTTCGCTCGTAACTCAAAATGCATATCTTGAATTTGGGATGTTAATTGGCAATTCATCCTATCTCAATATTGGGTATTTCTTGGAAAAAATTTGGACTCCCAAAAGTCTATCCATGAGGTTTCCTAAAATGGCAAAATTTGACAATTTTTGAAAATTGCTAATCGGGAAAAATCTGATTGTCAACACCTTATGCCCTTTAAACCTCAGAACTCGGTGTAGAATCAATCCAATCATATCCTTCCATCATTCTTGTCTTCAATCCAATCCTCATCTGAGCTTTAATCTTATCCCAATCTGAGCTTAACCAAACCCCTAATTTGAGCTTTCGTCCAGCTACAGTCCAAATCTTTGGATATCGAACCAAATCTTAAATCTCACATATCAATCTTCTCCTTATCTATCCAATCTTGCACAAATCACCTAATCAAATCTGTGGTCTTGTCCCCAGTCTTGTTACCAGCCTTGACCCGTCATCATCATCATCATCCATTAGTATCATTCCCTATCCCTTTGGTGTTGTTTTAGGATGTATCCTTCCCTCATCAACAACACTTTCATCATCATCATCGAAAGTTATTCTTCCCTATCCTTTAGTGGTGTTTTGGGATGTATCCTTCCCTCATCAATACCACTTAGTGGGATGTATCCTTCCCTATCCTTGTGGTGTCTTGGGATGTATCCTTCCCTCATCAATACCACTCAGTGGGATGTATCCTTCCCTATCCTCGTGTTGTTTCGAGATCCTTCATTCCTTCATTGAAAACACTCCATCCATCATCAACCCCTTTTGGCCTATCCTTTGACTGGGGCAACATCACCTTTTGAAATCCATTTGTGCTTCATCCATCTCCATATCACTTACTCTCTTACCCATCACCTTGCATCATCTTCCTCATCTCCCCTTGCATCACATCATCCATTTCGAGAGCACACACGTGTTCTTTTCAACCCGCATGTCCTCTCGAGGGGGCATCCTCAATCCCTACTCTTCATCTTCACCCCCATCGTCTTCCTTCCTAGTCATCCCTTTGATGACTGGGGCATCTTTTCCAATCTAACCATCTCCTTCTAGATTCTATATTTTAATATTCTTTGAAATGATGCTACTTCATAACACCATCTCAAAGAGGAGAAAAATGTAGACATCCAAATTTGGACACTTAATTTATCCAAATTTATCACTTTTCATCTAAACATCCTCTTATTTGAGTTAATTAAGTAATATCTTTAATTCTGCCAAATCCCTAAGGTATTTAATTAATAATTAAATACCTTACCCTCTTTTAATCCTCCTTTCATCAAATAAATTAAATAAATATTACATTTATTTAATTCCTCACATGTCATTTTCATCTAATCCTAATCCATCTCCTAATTTCTTCATTAGGGATGTGCACATGCCTAATCCTTGATTAGGATGTGTCACATCCTCCAACTTTTGCAAGTTGGCTTCTAATCCTCATTTATCTTCTAATTACTGATTAATTAAAACCTAATCATTCCCCAAGGAATTTTTAATTCCTTTTTATTCTTCCTAGATTCCCCTCTCTTATATGTGAATTTTTAATTCACATTCCATCCTTCCAAGGCTTCTAGAACCTTGGACTTGTCACAATCTCCACATGTGACCAAGTCCCACCTTTTTGGAGCCCACCTTTTATCTTCTAGATCATCCTAGGAATGTGAATTTTTAATTCACATTTATTTCTCCAACCACCTTTCCTTTTCCCATGTAGATTTTTGAGGAATTCCAAAATTCCTCAAATGTCCCTTTCACTCCCACTTGGGGACAAGAAATCCCTTTTTGTGGAAATCTTCTCACTCCCCAAGGTGCTTGTCCTTACTCCACCTCATGTACCTTTTTGATACCTCACCTCCATCTCACATCCCCTTGGCCACTTCACCCTCCACATGTCAAGATGTGAGGGCTTGTGGGTTCTCAACCCACCATAGCCCTTCATCTTGGCTTTGTTGGAGCAATCTTGACCGTTGAATTCTCTAGAGAATTCAAAATCTCCTATAAATACCCCCTCCTCAAGGGCATTTGAGAACACTTTGTATTTTCATAACTACATGCTGCCCATTTTCATCCTCAATCCTTTGTCATCATTTAGCCATCTCTCTTAATCATCTTGCACATTGAATCTTGCATTTAGTCACTCAAGCAATCATCTAAGGAGCATACAAATCATTCCAAGCAAAGATCAATCAAGGAGATATCTACAGCAAGGAAGGTGAAATCATTTCCATTTTGTTTTATCCATTTCTTTCTTGTTTCATTACTCCTTTGACTAATCTTGAGGTGTCCTTGGTATTTTCTCATTTTACATTTCTTAGTTATTTTGCATGTTAGAGTAGGATAAATTCCAAGGTATACAACACTAGCATCTTTATCTTGGAAATTTGAGCATTCCACAACATTATTCAAATACCTTTAGTGAACACACACCATCAACCTTTGGCTAACATAAGGAACTCTTCATAGACAATTTCATTTGCATGAAACAACATACTCCATATACATATTCTATTATAGTTTTGCATTGGAGTTAATTTGGTAAGCCAATATAGGTCACATTTCATTTTTAGTGAACACACACCATCAACCTTTGGCTAACATAAGGAACTCTTCATAGACAATTTCATTTGCATGAAACAACATACTCCATATACATATTCTATTATAGTTTTGCATTGGAGTTAATTTGGTAAGCCAATATTCTATTATTATCAAACAACAATAAGGAGTGTTGCATAGGCATGAAAAGAGTTGTTGAGTCATTTTTAGCATGATTGGGTCATTTTTAGGCTTATTGGCACTCAAAAAGTATTTAAAGAAGAAATAAAAATAATCCCCAATTGTTAGACATGCATACTAGGTATCACCCTAGCTTTGATGCTTCACCAAACATGACATGACTAGATTGGGGTAAAACTTTGGATCTCCCCCCTTTATATACCCCACCAGTACACGTGGTTGGGATCGTCCCTTGGGGTGATAAAATCTCCAAGTAGGTCCCGCTAAAAGAAGAAACTAGACTTTTTTTGTTGGTCCCCAAGCTCGCACGAAGTGCAAAGAGAGAGCTTGGACACTCTAGTATCTACTAGGTAACACAAATGGACTAAAGTGGACTACAATTTCTTGTCACCCAAGATCACCAAATGGCACAAGGGGATTGGATACGCCACAGTCCACTTAACAAACATAAAAAACAAATATATTTGACCCCTCCTAATTAGTTTAATGTGTACCTAACTAGTATAGAAAATGACAAACAAACTAACTAAGGGTCTTGGCCTATTTGTCTTGCAGTAAATATGTTGGTTGTTTAAACCTCTGACCTTGGACAAGTGAGAAACAACTACACAAATGTTAGTAAAACAAAGAATACTCATTGAAAAATAGGTTAGAGGGTTAGTACCTAAAAAATGATAAGAAACAAACTCTAGAAATGAAACTTTAAGTCACTATTTTACCTCAGAATTGCCCCTGTCAATAGCAGAATCACCTTTTTAGAGTGCAGAATTGCCTATTCTGACAACAAAATTGCCTATTCTGAGTGTAGGATTGCCCTTGTTAGCAACATTATTGCTTGTTTTAGAGGTAGACTCACCTGTTTGTAGAAAGCAGGCTCACCCAAGTCAGGAGCAAGCTCGCTTATTTGAGAAACAAATAGAAAATTTGCCCCTGTTTGATAGATGGGAAAATCTACAAATGCAGATTTGCCTTTGTGTAAGGTAGGCTTGCCTATTCTAATGTCAAAATCGCCCCTATTGTTGTAGAATTTCTTGTTTCACTAGAAGAATCATCTATTTCACTAGTAGAATCGCCTCTATGTAACCTGACCCTACAAAACTTTAAACAATAAAAAATATAAAAAGAGTAGACCCATTTGTGGGTCCCACTAGGCATGCCAGAAATGTGTGTAGTGTGTTTTTCCTACCCTAAATGATGCAAAATCAAAGAAAATGCAAAAGGAGAAATACACAAAACACCACCTCAAGATAAGCCTAGTTGAACTTGAGCAAAAGAAAGATTAAACAAGATATTTACCTCATCCAAGTTGATCCTTTGGTTGGTCCTTTGATGTTTATAATTTGTGTACTCCTTGATGGAAAATCACCTAAAATGATATGCAAAGTGATGAGGATTTAATGGAGAATGCAATAATGGATTTGGGTATTTTGATAGGTGTATGATATGAATGTAATATGAGCTTTAGGATTCAACAATGGAGGATGAGAATGCTTGAATGCAAGTGTTTGAAGATTTCTTGTGTGCTTGAAATTGAATTGTGAATGTGAATGCATGTAATGAATGAGAAAAATGAGACAAAATCCTCTATTTTAGGAGAAGAGCCTCTAGAGAATTGAATGGATAGGATTTAGCCAACATGGACAAGATGAAGGACTGTGGTGAGTTGAGGACTCACAAACCCTCACATCTTGCCATGTGGAAAATGAGGTGGAAAGAGGAAACGTAAGGTGGAAAAAGAACATGTGAGGTGCAAGTACCTTCGGATTAAGGGAATATTTCTTCAAAAAGGAAGTTCTTGCCCCCATGTGGAAGGATGTTGACACATGAGGAATTTTAGAATTCCTCACTAATCATCATGGGGAAGAGAGAAACCCTTGGAGCAATAAATGTGAATTTTTAATTCACATTATTGGAAGTACCTTGGGGATAAGAAAAGATCCTTATAAAGGAGGTCCTTGTTCCCATGTGGGTGATGTGACTTATGAGAAATTTTAGAATTTCTCAACAACCTTCATGGGGAAGAGGAGAGCCTTGGGGTAATAAGTGTGAATTTTTAATTCACAAGGGGAAGAGCTTGTCTAGGTTGAATAAGGAACACACTTATGAAGGTTGACTTAGAGGCATGCCATAGATGGCATGTGGATTAAATTAAGGTTGTGCAAATATGTGATTAAGAAGACTAATGAGGGATTAGAGGCAAGTGGAAAAATATGGAGTATGTGACATTAATCTTGATTAAAGGTGTGCACATCTTAATCATGGATTAATTAAACTAATCCAAATTAGAAGAGGACTATGGAGGATGTGACAAGGAGAGAGAAAATAGGGAATTTAAAATTGATTTAAATTCAAAGGGCTAAATGACTAAATTAAATAAATTGATGTATTTATTTAATTTAGAGAGGAAAGGATGAAAGCTAAAGTATTTAATTATTAAATTAAATACTTTAAAAACCATAGGAAAAGGGGAAAATATTAATTAAATAAATCATTTAATTAATATGGATGAAATAGACAAATGAAGGTGATGAATTTGACCATATGGGAGTGGTCAAATTTGGATGTCTATAGTAGCAATAGCTCCAAAGCACACTGAGAGCCAAAGACACCCTCAACAAACCCCCAATACTTCTCCCCACCATTTGGATTTCCATCTTCATTCTCTTCCACAACTGTAGATTTCAAACCACCCACCTTGCACCCTTTCCCACTCACATTTCTCTATTCCAATTTATGATGAACCTTTGAGGACCACTTGTATGTTGTATTGTAACATTAGATTATTATTTAATGTGTGAGAAACATGAGATAATAATTTAATATTAAATGGGGGGTCAATGGTTTTGTATTCACATGGTTTTGTTGTACATGGCTTTATCATACTACTTGATTGTATTTGTGTGAACTCAAGTCTATAAAAGAAAACACATGTTTAGTGGTTATGGTTTTCTAGGTGATTGCATTGTCATTATTGAGTATTTTTGAGGAGTGAATATGTGAAGCATGGCATGGGATGTGTGGATTTATGTTTGGACACATGGAGGATGCATTGGAGAGGCTTGATGCTCCAAAATTATTCATTGTAAAAATGCAAGTGCATGTATTGTTTTGTTGCTGAATAATAGATGGAGTGTGGATGCTTTTGGAAGTCGAATTTTCCCTTTTGAGGGTTTTCCTAGGGCATATCTAGTTTTATCTTGTGGCTTATCTATTTGATCTATGCAATATGTTAATTTTATAATTTTGCATGCATTCTTTTCTCTCATGGGGTTATGTAGGAAATGGACTAAGAATGTGGGTATGATGCATTATTTCCTAAAAAATTTCATCTTAAATACATAGAGGAGTGATAAATGAACAAATCTCAAGCAGATCCCCTACATTCCTTAAAATCCATGAAGACACAAAAACCCTAATAAATTAGACAAAAGAAATATTCATTAAAATTTATAAATTGATTGAACCATTCTAGAAGTAGAAACTACACAAGATTGACTGGTTCCTAAGTATGGGCTACAAAGTAATGTATCATGCATCTTATATCACAATGTAAAACATATCTTAATGATATTTTGTTCTATTACCATATGATGATAATAAGATCTCTAAAGCTTGCAACATAATCATATTTATAAAGTATAATATTATTATTATTTTCATACGAGCATTTAATCTATTCTTTGGAAATGAATCAATAATGAAAATATTTATCTGCAATAAATATATAGAACGAAATGAACAATCCTTGATTATTCCTAGTCAAGCAACATTACATTTCAAATAGGAGACAAGAAGTCAATGTTTATTCATATATGTCACAAATCAAGATGCAACAACATTATGATGTGATGAAATATAGACACAAACCTTCACCAAATAGAAAAACCTTCACATCCCTACACAAAATATTTTTTCTCTATTAGAACTTTCAAAACTAGAACCAAACCTTTTGAAATGACAACAATTACATTATAAAGAAGAGGGAACATCTCAAATCCATTAGCCATTTGACACCTAACACAAGTTGAACCCTTATATTTTATAATTGAATTTGACATCTAGAATATGTCATAACATCTTAATCATCACTTATCCTCTCATTTTCCTTCATTTGAAACCAAAGTTTATTTTTCCCCACTTTGTTTGATAATTTGTGAAATCTTTTCACTTGCAAGTAAGAACATTTTATTAGACCTATTTTCCCCCTACCAGTGAAATTTTTAACCCCACACATTAATCCTACTAGTTTCCAGTGAAAAAATGCATTTTAAGTCCCAGAGCCTCTTTGTTTTCTTTGCAATCATTTTGATATTTTGTCAAATAGTTGACCTATAACCACTCCTATATGAATTTTACGTACCAAAAATTCATTTACACTAGCATCTTTATCTTGACAAGTCGAGCATTCCACAACGTTATTCAAATACCTTTATTGAACACACTCTATACAAATTTGGCTAACATAAAGATGATGCAAGAGCATCCTTGGTTCTTGGAAATCTTGCATCAACCAAAAATATTTTCCTTTCAATTTTTCTCTTGTTTTGTTCTTTCTCAGTTCGTGTTGGTGGATTCATCATCTTTGCTCACTAGACACTGCGGATCTTTGTGTACATGGTGGAAATGGTCATTTCCCTTATTCCACAATTTGCGTGTGATTGGATCTTTTCCTGACAAGTTATCAATTTTGGATTTCATGGTAGTTTCTTGAACCAACACCAAAATAGTTTTCAAGCCTAATGGTCAATATGATTGTTCGTGGATCATTCTTGTGACTTGCAGATCTTAACGGTGTGATTTTAATTGTTCCTTGGAGTGTCCCCAACCTTCATTATAGGTCCACACTTCTTATGCACCAGTTGATGGAATAATTCAAATTTGAGGCTGAATTTTTCATGCACCCATTACATTTTCCTTCATTGGAGATTGTAATAATCTTTGGCTGATGCAGATGTTTCCAGAGTTACGGATATGATATAAAGCTTGTAATCGATCATTAGAAGGGTAGGTAGTTGATCAAGAAGAATGAAATAGATTGTATTTTGTAAGATTTTTCTTGCATATAGGAGCATATTGGAATGTTGTATTTTTGAGCATGTATAATCAGGCATGTGAGCCAAATTTGTAAGCCCAGATGTTGTCAGATGAATGCAACTAAGATTTTTGTTAGTGAGAATGTTTTTATCTACATTTGCCTCCATCTTTTGTGTTGATTTTTTTGTGTTACTCTTGCTGCATGATTCAAATTGTTCTCTTTGAGGACCCTCCTACCACAGCTACACCAGATTGGTATTAGAGTGAGCTTCGATTTGTGTGAGGTTGATATAATTCGCAAGGTCCTGTAGAAGATTTATTGTGGGGTGGCAGATTGAGGATCCAACCTATAGCTGCAGAGGACTATTGTAAAGATGGATAGAAGAAGAAATGTTAGAGGAAATGGAGTGCACAAAAATGCAGACCAAGCTATAATGGAGATGCTAAGAGGAATTGCTACTAGACTAGACACAGTCGAAACGACCTAGAGAAGAGGTCGAACAATTGATGATGTGAGTGATGAAGTGGTAGAAGTTCAGGAAGAAAGAGGAAGAGAAGAGCAACTTGGCCTATATTAGAGAGAAGGAGTTCATAAGAGCCCTAACTAGAGTGAATAGGAAACCACATTTCAATCCATCAGATTATAATGGTAAGTTGGATTCAGAAGAATGGCTTGATTGGATAATAGAGATGTAAAATTATTTTGAATTTGAAGGTACCACTGAAGATAAGAAGTTGAAATTTTCTCATACAAAGTTGAGAGGACATGCATCCCTTAGGTGGGAACATTTTTAGAGAAAAAGACAAAGAAGAGGGAAAGAAAAGATAAAATCTTGGGATCAGATGGTGAATAAGTTGAAGAAAAAATTTATACTTGCAGATTATCAGATTAGGTTGTTCCAAAAATTGCAAAATTTGAAGCAGAAAGATTCAAGTGTGATAAAGTATACTGAGGAATTCTATAAGTTGAACATTAGATCTAGACATTCAGAGGAGGAAATTGAGCAAGTAGCCAGATATGTGAATGGTTTGAGATCATCTATACAGGATGAAATTAGTTTGATCAAGTTACAGAGTGTGGAAGAAGCATATCAATGTGCCATAAAAGCAGAAGAGAAGTTGAATAAAAGACATGAGCAAAGACAAATAGGAAGAGGTGGAAGATTTCAAAGAGGAAGAACTTATGCTGGAGGAGGAAAATGATCTTTTCCAGATTAGAATAAGGATAAGGAGGTGAGTAAGAATGATAATGCATATCATAGAGGTGATGGAAACTCTTACAATGAGGAGGATATGATGGATATAGAAGAGATGATAGAGGACAAGAGAAAAGAGTATTCAAAGGAACTTGTTATAAATGTGGTGAAGGACATAAAGCACTTGAATGCAATCAAGGGGAGACGAACAAAAAGATAGAGAACAATAGAAGAAAAATGTTTGTTGACGAAGATGATGCTGGATCATCTAACAAACCTGAAGAGGGAGAAGAGTTGGTGAATAGAAGAGCATTGTGTCAGAGTGAGTTGGAGTAGAAGCCACTGCAGAGAAAGAATTTGTTTCAGATTAGATGCAAGGTAGCTTGTAAATGTTGCAAGGTGATTGTTGATAGTGGAAGTTCCAAGAACCTATTTTTTGAAGAGATGGTGACTAAATTGAAGTTGGAAAGGTTGAAACACCCGAAGCCCTATCAGATAGCATGTATTCAAGATGAGCATAAGATTCTGGTAAGTGAACAATGTTTGGTGAAATTAAAGAGAGGAAATTACCACAATGAAGTTTTGTGTCATATCATGCATATGGTTATATGTCATATTTTGTTGGGAAGGCCTTGGCAGTATGATAGACATGCTATTCATGATGGAAAGAAGAATATATACACCATTGTTGCTAATGGGATGAAGCAGATTTTGTTGCCATTAAAAGATGTTCCTATAGTTGAGGTTTGTATGAATGCTAGGGTTTGTTTGGTTGATGGAAGAAGATTCCTTGATGGATTTAGACATGAGAATATGTTTTATTACCTAGTCCCTAAGAAGGCTGAACACTTGAAGCATGTAGAAGAACTCCCATAAGAGATAAAGGAATTGTTGATAGAATATGAGGAGATCATTTCAGATAATGTACCTGATGGATTACCACTTGCAAGGAGTATTAGTCATTGCATGGATCTAATTCTTGGAGATAGTTTTCCTAATAAAGCAACACACTAGATGACACCTACAAATAATGAAGAGTTGAATAGACAAGTGCAAGAATTGTTGAGGAAAGGTTTGATCAAATAATTTTAATTCCCTGTGCAGTACCTATTGTGCTAGCACCTAAGAAGGATGGAGAATGGAGAATGTGTAAAGATTCAAGAGCCATAAATAAGATCATGGTAAAGTATAGATTTCCTTTACCCCGAATGGATGAAATTATGGATTGTTTGAGTGGAGCCAGATACTTTACAAAGATAGATTTGAAGAGTGGATATCATCATATCAAAATCAGGGAAGGAGATGAGTGGAAGACAACATTTAAGACAAATGAATGGTTGTACGAGTGGTTGTTGATGCCTTTTGGATTGAAAAATGCACCGAGTACTTTCATGAGGTTGATGAATGAGGTATTAAAGAGATTCTTTGGTAAGTTTGTGTTTGTGTACTTGGATGACATCTTGATTTTCAGTAAGAGTAGATAAGAACATTTGTTGCATGTAAGACAAGTTTTGCAGAGGTTGAGGGAGTAGTTACTAATAAACATTAAGAAGTGTAGTTTCATGAAGGAGGAATTGGTATATCTAGGATTTGTGATATATGTGGATGAACTGAAGATGGATCCTGAGAAGGTTAGAGCAATTGTTGAGAGGCCTACACTTGAAAGTATTGGAGAGGTAAGATCATTTCATGGATTGGATAGTTTTTACCAAAAGTTTATTAGGAATTTCAGCTCTATTTGTAGCCCTATGATAGAAACAATGAGAGGAGATAGAAAGGATTTTAGATGGACAATTGGAGTAGATCAAATTTTGAGTTGTTGAAGTAGAAGGTGACTAAGCAACCTATTTTAACTTTACTAGATTTCAATAAGATATTTCAAGTAGACTGTGATACAAGTGGAAATGCAATTGGAGCAGTATTGAGTCAAGAAGGGAGACCTATAGCTTATTCCAGTGAGAAATTGAATGATGCTAGGAGGAAATATTCAATGTATGATTAGGAATTTTATGCTATAGTTCAAGTCTTGAAGAAGTGGAGACACTTTTTGTTTCCTAAGGAGTTTGTGTTGTATATGGATCATCAAGCATTGCAATATTTAAATAGTTAGGGTAAGTTGAATGAGAGACACATGAGATGGGTGGAATTCTTATAGAGCTATACTCCTTTTTTAAAGCATAGGAGTGGAAAGTCAAATAGAGTTGCTGATGCATTAAGTAGGAGAAGGAATTTACTGACAGAAATGAGAGTGGATGTATTAGGTTTTGATGAGTTGAAGAACTTGTATGAGGAAGACCCAAATTTTGTAGAACCTTGGAGAGCTTGTAAAGAACCAATTTTGGAGGATAGAAGCCAGTGGTTGGACTATTTTGTTTAGGAAGATATGTTGTTTAGTGGTAATCAGTTGTGTATACCTCAAAGCTCAATGAGAGAAAACTTGGTGAAAGAAAAACATAGTGGAGGATTGGCATGCCACTTTGGAATTGATAAGACAGTGGCATTGGTGAGTGGGAATTACTTTGGCAGTAGATTCATAAGGATGTTAGAAGATTTGTGCAAGGTTGTAGAGTTTTCCAAATTGAAAAAAGGAGTAGTCATAATTTTGGATTGTATAAACCTTTGACAGTTCTAGAGAGACCTTGGGAAGATATAAGCATGGATTTCATACTTGGATTACCGAAGACACAAAGAGGTAATGATTCTGTATTTACTGTAGTAGACAGATTTTCTAAGATGGAACATTTCATACCTTGTAGGAAGAAAACAGATGCAGTGCATCTAGTAGACTTGTTTTTTAGGGAAGTGGTAAGATTGCATGGACTACCTAGGAGTATTGTTTTAGATAGAGATGTAAAGTTTGTTGGATACTTTTGGAGGACACTTTGGAAGAAGTTGAAGACAGATTTGGAGTCCAGTTCTACTTTTAACCCACAAACTGATGGATAAACGGAGGTAGTAAATAGAAGTTTAGGGAATTTGTTGAGATTTTTGGTTGGAGAGAAGACTAGAAGTTGAGATTTAGTCCTTGCACAAGTAGAATTTGCATACAATAATTTAGTGATTAGGAGTACAAGAAAGACACCTTTTGAGATTGTTACCAGAGTTCATCCTAGAGGTATATAAGAGTTGAGAGACATTAGTATGGAAGATAAGAGGAGTGTAAAAGTAGAATAATTTGTAGAACATATGAAGAAAGTGCATACTTGAGTGAAACAACAATTGGAAGATATGAACCGGAAGTATAAGAAGAAAGCAGATGAAAAGAGGAGACATAATGAGTTCAAAGTTGGATATGAAGTGATGACATATTTGAGGAAGGAAAGATTTCTAGCTAGGACATACAACAAGTTGAGGATGATGAAGTTTGGACCTTGTAGGATCTTGAAGAAATTTGATTCAGGAAATGCATATGAAGTAGAGTTACCAGATGACATGGGTATATCACATATATTCAACATTGTAGACCTACATCAATATTATGAAGCAAAATTCAGTAAAGACAATAAAACATAATTGGAGAGTTAGTTTCCTAAACAACAGTCATATGAGATTGAGGAGATTCTGGATATTAGAAATGGGAGAAAGACTTGTGGAAGACAGTACAAAGAATATCTTATGAAGTGGAAGGGTAGACCAGTGATATATTCTTCATGGATTTCTCAGAGTGAGGTAGATCGTCTTGGTTTTCCTTTGGCCACAGAAAAGTGAGGGACTCACTTTTCATTAACCTTGGATGTTTGATGCAGGAGCATCCTTGGTTCTTGGCAATCTTGCATCAACCAAAAATATTTTCCTTTCAGTTTTGCTCTTGTTTTGTTCTTTCTCAGTTCATGTTAGTGGATTCATCATCTTTGCTCACTAGACCTTGCAGAGATTTGTGTACATTGTGGACATGGTCATTTCCCTTATTCCATGATTTGAGTGTGATTGGATCTTTTCCCAACAAGTTATTGATTCTGGATTTCATGACAGTTTCTTGAACTGGCACTGAAATAGTTTTCAAGCCTAACGGTCAATCTAATCATTCGTGGATCATTCCCGTGAGATGTGGATCTTAACAATGTGATTTTAATTGTTCCTTGGAGTGTCCTCAAACTTCATTATAGGTCCACACTTTGTCTTATGCACCCATTAATGGAATAATTCAAATTTGAGGCCCACTTGTTCATGCGCTCGTTATATTTTCCTTCATTGGAGATTGTAATAATCTTTGGCCTACAAGGATGTTTCCAGAGTTGTGGATATGATATAAAGCTTGTAATCGATCATTAGAAGGGTAGGTAGTTGATCACGAAGAATGACATAGATTGTATTTTGTAAGATTTCACTTGCATATAGGAGCATATTGGAATGTTTTTTTGAGCATGTATAATCAGGCCTATGAGCTAAATCTATAAGCCCGGATGTTTTCGGCCAAATGTAACTAAGATCTGTATTAATGAGAATGTTTTAATTTTTATTTGCCTCCATATTCCGTGTTTCTTTCATTGTGTTACTCTTGTTGCATGGTTCAGATTGTTCTCTTTGAGGACCCTCCTACCATGGTTGCGCCAAAAGAACTCTTCGTAGAGAATTTCATTTGCATGAAACAGCATACTCCATATACATATTCTATTATAGTTTGGCATTGGAGTTAATTTGGTAAGCCAATATGGGTCACATTTCATTTGTATACACCATTAAAAACAAATAAAACACCAATAAGGAGTGTTACATAGACATGAGAAGAGTTGTTGATTCATTTTTAGCATGATTGGGTCATTTTTAGGTTTACTGGCACTCAAAAAGTATTGAAAAGAAAAATAAAAATAATCCCCAAGTGTTAGACTAAGTTGATTTGCAACTATGCAAGTTATTTTTATGGTGAATGACACTTAAAAAATTCCTCAAATAACAACAAAATTATTTCCAAAGGCAAGAAAATTGCTATATGAATGTTTTGGAAGGAAAAAAAAACCACTTACAACCCTAAAACAAACTCAAAAAATTATCTTAAAGCTACCTCACATGAATGATCATAATTTTCAGGTGGTTTTCAAGTTATTATAGGCTAAAACATGTAGAAAAGACCCTAAAAATGTCACTGGTACGTAGGGAGAAGATGAGTTTTATGAATTTTGCTGCATGTGAAGAGACCATAGTTTGGGCACTAACCCATGTATTATTTAGTTATTGAGATGGGATAATAAAATGCTCATCATAGAACCATAAGTCATTGCATTTTCACCTCAATCATCCCCTTGCAAATATGTGCTAGCTATAACATGTGCACTAGGAGTAAAGCATTTAATAAATTTGATTTTAACATTTGCCATGCTAAATTGGGTTGGGCTTAAGTTACGCATTGACTTCACTAAGCATTTAAATTTGACTTTTGATTTTTTATTGAACCATTGAGAATTGTTTTAACTTTCCCTTCATATCCATTCGCATGCTCTAGATTTTATAGTAAATATAATATTAAAAAATATTATTCTAGCCCTCCATGAAAAATTTAAAATATTCAAAATTAAAATTGACAGTTTAATTTCTTAGCAAGCCAAATGACAAAACTAACACCATGAGCACAAATGATCTCTGAAGGCTGTGATAACTTGTATATGGCCTATATATATATATATCTTTGTTATATCACCAAAAAATGCACAACAATCAAAATTTTGAGACCCTTTTAAATGTGGCCCTCTAGTGGGGTAGTTAATTTTTTTTGGTTCAGGCATTGAAACTCCTTCAACAACCACAAAAATAGAGATACAAGCTATTGAAGAAAAAATAACAACTGAATTGTTGTAAAAATGAAGAAAATTGACTTTTTATGGGACCCTCTAAACCTGCTCCAAAATGACATTAAAATTTTCCTCAAATCTCATTTGAATTCCATGAAATTGAGTTTGTATACCCTTGGTGAGCTATCAAAACTTTTTTCAAAAGAAATTTTCATGAAGAATCATTGATGGGAGATTTCAATGCCATACTTTTTAACCAATCTTGTTGCCATGTGGCTTAGAAACAGGGTTCTGTCACTAATCTGAGTACACCTAAGCACTAAAAATTCATTAAATTCATAGGTGCCAATAGGTAGTGTTATAATTATTTTGAGAAGTTTTGAGATTCATTTTTCATGTAGGGCTAGATGGAGTATTTATTTTGTACTTTGGTTATTTTTTATTCTAGGTTTCTTTTTTGTTCTGTCCTCTTTTTAGTTCTATTTATCGTATTTGGTTTTTTTCCAAGAAATTTTTGAAGGATTTTTTAGGAGCTCTATTTGTGTTTTTTTCCTACTTCAAATCTAAGATGTAATGTGTTTTCCCATGTCCATTTTTGAGCTCTATGAATATTATTTTCTCTTCTATTTTCATGATCTATAACTTTTAATCATCTAAATAATTTTTAATATTTCGAAGGTAAAAATATTCCCCATAAATTATTAGTATACAAAATTGTGATCATTTTGTATCTTCTATATTTATCATTTAACCATAATTTTTTTTATTATGAGGTTGTATGTTATGTATCTATAGATAGTTTCCATGTACATTATTATTGTTAGAATATCTAGTTATCCAATGAATGGCCTTAAGTTGTTCACTTAGTTTAACTTATATTTTTATATTTTCATTTAATATTATTGTCCCTTTTCCTTAGTTAATAGTTTGAAAGAGTTTATTGAAGACAAAAATAGATTCAACTTCTCAATCCCAAAGTTTATTTTGTGAGTTGTGTCCAATACTTTTAGGATTTCTAGGTTTGATGTCCTCATGAGTGTAAGTATATGGTGAGGGTAAACTTGGGAATTAATAGTTTTTTGAAATATGCATGGGACATGAGTCTAAGACATTGGTATTTTTTTTATCATTTTGTAAAATCCTTGTTCCATATTTTATGGTTATGGTGGATAATGATAGAAAAATGAGCTCTCAAGAGCATGTATCTTCCACTAGAAACTTCCTTATCATAGAATTTTGAATTTTTTTATCTCTTCATATAATGTTAGCCTAGTAATTATATTTACACCTCAACATAATTGAAACAACTTAGAAATATAGATGCCTATTGAAATAATAGCAACATGATTAGATTCAAGAATCAACATTGAGGTCAATACCTCTATTCTCTATATATGACTTAGTATATCATTCAGAACATATATAGGATGTTGTAAATTTATGTAACATTGATAATATCATAGATTGAGACGGAGCTCTTGAAATTTTCATCTTATCTCTCAAATGAAATGTAAATGAGTGGTATAGAGGATTGGTTCCCAACTTAATTACAAGTTGGAACTAGTTGAGTGATTAGTATTTTGAGAAGTTAGAAACTATCTCACTCATCTATAATATTATCACAATCAAGAGGATTCCTGTATAATGCATACACAAATTTAACTCTTAATTCAAGGTATGCTAAACAATTTTGGTCAAAATCTACCAATCCCCAAGTTTTATATTTTTTACATTTTCCAAAGCTTTAAATGTAAAATTTTGTTTTGATTCAAGTCTTAGATTGTCAAAATATCTCATAGTTATATGGTTCAACTATTAGAGTGGATATAAATATCATAAAAGCTAGAAAATTTCCCCTCATACATGTAAGCCCATTGTTACCTTGATAAAATAACTTTCCTCATGTTGTTAAAGATGATTGAATGTAATGTATTAGTTCTCCACCCACTCACCTTGCAAATTGTTTTAGTCATGATGAGATGATGAAAGTAATAATATAATAGGTGATATTGCTTATGAGCTTATATAATTAAAAGGGTACTCCATAGGCCAAAATAATTAAAGTTTCTTTCTTCCTCAAGAAAAAAAATATACTTCCTATCAATCTAAAAGAACACTCTCTCTCCTTATAAAAAATACAAATACCTAGGATCAATAAAATTATAACCTATGCTTCTTGAGCTCTTATATTTTTTGAATTAGAATCTAATGAATTAGTTGTTGATTATTTGTTTTGAAACACTCACCAACTCAAGTGAAATTATATATATTACTTCATGAAACCTAAGATTTATAATTCCAAGATCTATATAACTAGGTTTAACTTTTTATTGATAAATCAATGACCTATTAGTCAGTTGATCCAAATCAAGGGGCATGAATCTCAACTTGAGGGATAAACTAACCTAATCCTTCCATAACCAAATAATAAAAAAACATATGAGAAGAAAAGGGAAGGAAAAAAATAAAAGGTAAAATAGAAGAGGAAAATGAGAGAAGGGAGAGAAAGAACCTAATATTGTAGACCTAAAATAACCATGAGCATACTAAAGTTAGTTAGAACATAATGTTATTAGGGGTCATACCATTATAAATATATATGTTATTCTAATATAAGGTTATAAGAACTTATGCTTATTATATGTTTTATAAAGTATATATCATTTGATAATTAATAATCTTATAAATGACTAGGTTATTAATTATTTACATTAAATGGTAGTTTTGAATAAGTGTGAATAATACCCTTCAATTATTTTTTCACTCCTTCTTGGACTATATTGTAGGAGCTTCTATCTCATTGAGAAGTAATTGAATTTGGAGATTTATAGTGAATTCTATCACTATACATAAGATTTATTATTAGTTATATGAAAGTGAGGAGAATTGATATTCCTAGGTTTTGTCCATAATTTTATTGGAAATTTTGCAAGTGATTTATAATAGAGTGATGCTTTATGGATTTTTTTTTACCTAGAAAGGGTTTTTACATGTATATATTATGTAATATGTTGAATTTGTGATTCTTGTAATTATCATAAATAATTTATCTTATACTTTATTTTTGATGATGAGTAACCTAAGATCTTGATTTTAACACGGTATCAAAGCCAATAAGGTTGTGCTAATCATTTAATATTTGTGAATTTAATTTTTTATTGATTAATTAATATCTAATTTACCTGCATATAATCATGGTTAGATTGATTTGATAACAATGGTTCTTAAACATGCACAAAATGAATTTTATCCAATGTTGATAATAATAGGGATTTGTATACCTTGGTAAATTTGAAGGCTTCAAACAAATTTAACATAAGAAACAAAGAGTACATGAACTCTTATTATATATTACTTATAGATATTACATATCATTACTATCCCATTGCTAATAATGATTACTAGTTTTGAATATTACAAAAGAAATGTTATGAAGTTTTAACCATCTTTAATATGCTTCTATATTTTTTGGTGTACTTGTACCATAAAAAATTGTCACCCTTAACAATTTCACACTATTTCCTCCCCCCCCCCTAAATTGTTGAGCTTAATTGACCCCTATTTCTAGGCTAAATTATGCATTGCAAGGCCCATTTTTTCCTTTTTATGATAAATTGCAAGCATTGAAAAAATGTGCATCCATTTAATGTTTTACCCTTGACACCCTATGTATTAAAAAATAGGGCCAGGATTGGGACACCCTTGGGAATCTAAGCTCCCCTATTTTGTCAGGATCTAAATTTGAATATGTTGGTGTTTCCATTTTAACATTTAGAATTCAAATTGTAAATATTAGCTTTCAAGATTTAATTTATGTGAAATTGAATAAATGCTTACAAATACCTAGTTATTGCATCATTTGAAATGAATCAAGGAATATCTAGCAACAAGTTAACATTAAGAGCAATTATTATTGTCAAGATCAAGCCAAGAAATTTATGCAATCAAGCAAATAATATATAAGAACTTGAGGTGAAATATATGACTTTATCCCTTCAAGGAAACCATTGAAGGGTGGTGAGTTGCAACACTTTGTTGAGTCATCATTCCTTCCTATCATTTATGAATTTTTTTCATTGGCATTGTCATTGTGGAAGTGGAAACACTAACTTGGGGTTTGACTAAGGAAAGCCCCTAAATGGACCAAAATTTATTCTCTCTTTGAATGTGCAAGTTCTATGTTTGGATTTGATAGAGGGAAGTTCAAAGATCTATCATTCATTGTTGCATTCAAAGCCTTAAACCTTGTCAACTCATGAAAACTCACTTCCAAAATTATCCAATAGTGATCTGACAAGTTTGCAAATGGAAACATGAGTCTAATATCTTCCATCTAAGGATTGCAAAAATATAGTAAGATACCCTAAAAGGACTCAAATTCCCTTGGGTGCCACCTTCCCCATATGCACACTAAAACCAAATTTTCTAGATAGGTGCACAACCTTCTATGCTTCCCATATTTGCCTGCAAATATTTATTTCAATTTATCAATTATCAGGATCTTGCATTTTTCATATTAGGACACATAGTCTAATTAGATTAATCAAGGAAAATTAATTCCAATCCATTTCCAATTCCAAAATGATGCAGATCTAGGTTCAATTAGCTCACCTTCATGGTTGAAAGTCAATCGAAACACCTTTTTGATCTACATCTTACTGAAAAATTAGGAAAATGACCATTGATCTATAGGTTATACATCCAAAAACACACACCTAGTTCACCTTTTCCTTTGTTTCATTTTGGTGAACCTTACATGTTAACTTTATATACCTTATAAAAATTCACCTTAGATTTAGATCTTGCATTGCATTGTTTGCATTGTTCATTTAAGGTTTCATTTTTGTATCATAAAAGACATAAAAATTCTAAAAAATATATACCATATTGTATCATATGTTGCATTAGGGTTTATTTCAATAATTTATATTAGATCCACATTCAAAATTGAATTCATAATTATCATTTGTTGTTCACATTGGTATTTGATTCACATTGTCTTAAATTAAGAAAATTCTAGAGAAATATTGACTTTCAAACCTATTTGCAAATAAAAATATAACACTTAGATAGTTTAATAAACATTTCAGTTTTTAGTTTTCAGAAGCCCTATCAAGGACATAGACACCCTTGGGAACTTTTGTCCTACTACATTTAGATAAATAAAAATTTTCTTTCATATTGGGTGATCCCACAATATTCGTTTACAATTTTGGCCAAACTGGACACTAAATTGATTTTTTCTAACTTAATCTTCAATTTCGGGCACCTATAGTGGCTAAACCGTGAGGAATTTGAAGATGATTCAATATAGTGATTTGTGACATTTTGTCTGTAGATTCTAAATATATTTTTTTCAAAATTTTTGGAATAAGATTTCACTTCATTTTCCATCTCCTTCGAAAACTATTTTTTTCAGTAAACACCATTTTCAAGGAGTGATGCTCACCGTATACAACATAACTTTTTTTCCATGAAGGATAAAATTCTAATTTTTTCAAATTTAGATTTGTAACCATGATATCTAGTGCTTCCAATTGGTTTCATAGTGTTTTATTGAATATTTTTTCCTTAATCAATTTTCGAAGTCAAACCAATTACAATTCAGACATAGGAAGACCATATACAACATAACTGTAGACATCCAAATTTGGACTCTTAATTTATCCAAATTTATCACTTTTCATCTAAACATCCTTTTATCCGAGTTAATTAAGTAATATTACTATTATTTAATTAATATCTTTAATTCTGCCAAATCCTTAAGGTATTTAATTAATAATTAAATACCTTACCTTCCTTAATCCTCTTTTCATCAAATAAATTAAATAAATATTACATTTATTTAATTCCTCACATGTTATTTTCATCTAATCCTAATCCATTTCCTAATCTCTTCATTAAGCATGTGCACATGCCTAATCCTTGATTAGGATGTGTCACATCCTCTAACTTTTGCAAGTTGGTTTTTAATCCTAATTAACCCCTAATTATCCTCTAATTACTGATTAGTCAAACCTAATTAGTACCTTGGTCAACTCTTCCCACCTCCTCAGGAATTTTTAATTATTTTTTATTATTCCTAGAATTCCCTTTTCCCATGCATCTTCTAGAACCTTTGACTTGTCACATCAAGTCACATGTGACAAACTCCCACCTTTTGGGAACATTGTCTTATCCACTAGATTCTTCCAATCATTGTGAATTTAAATTTTACTTTTATTCACCCAAGATTCTTCCCATCTCCCAATGTACTTGCAAGGTACTTGTCCTTCCTCCACCTCATGTACCTTTTGGCCACCTCACTTACACCTCATCTTTCCTTAGCCACTTCACCATCCACATGTCAAGATGTGAGGGCTTGTGAGTTCTCAACTCACCATAGCCCTTCATCTTAACCTTATTGGATGAATCTCCACCGTTGAATTCTCTAGAGAATTCAAATTCTTCTATAAATACCCCCTCCTTAAGGGAATTTTAAACACTTTTTGATTGGAGTAACCTTATGCTGCCAATTTGCATTCTCAAGCACTTGCTATCATTTAGCCATCCACTTTGATCATTTTGCACATTCAATCTTGCATCTAGCTACATCAAAAGCCATCCAAGGAGCACAAAAATTCATCAAAATCAAGGGCCAACCAAGGAGTCTTCAACAACAAGGAAGGTATAATCATTTGCATCTCGTTTCACCTATTTTCCTTCTTGTTTTATCACTCTTTAGGCTAATCTTCGAAGTGTTTTTAGTCTTTTTTATCACTTGCATTTTTAGTTATTTTGCACATTAGAGTAGGGTAAAATTATAAGGTACACATTTCTGGCATGTCGGGTGGGACCCACAAACGGGTTATTGCATTTAACCTTAGTTTTTGCTAAGAATTTTGGAGGAAAAGGTTGCAGAAAGGCAGAAGCACCCTCTGTTTTACTATAGAAAGGCGGAAGTGCCCTCTGCTTTACCGCAGCAAGGTGGAAGCACCCTCTGTCCTACTACAGAAAGGTGGAAGTGCCCTCTGCTTTACCGCAGAAAGGCGGAAGCACCCTCTGCTTTACAGTATAAAGGCAGAAGCGCCCTCTTGCCTGCTGCAGAAAGGCGGAAGTGACCTATATCTGACAATTTCATTTTCTTCTAATAGTTTGCTGCAGTTAGGGGTATACTTAGAAGTTTGTTTCTAACACTTTCTTACAGTGGGGCGTACAACTTTCCTTTTAAAATCTAATAAAGTTTCCTACAGAGGGGCAGATACGCCCTTTCATTTTGAAAGACTCTTTTCTTTTCTCTAACATTTTGCTGCAAAAAGGAAAAAGTGCCCCCATTTTGCTGCAAAAAGGCGGAAGCGACCTCTGTTTTACTGCAAAAAGGTGGAAGCGCCCTTGTTTTTGCTCCAAAAAGGCAAAAGTGCCCCCATTTTTCTGCAGAAAGGCGGAAGCACCCCTATTTTTGTTGCAAAAAGGTGGAATCGCCCCCATTTTGTTGCAGAAAGGCAGAAGCGCCCTAAAATAGCACTGTTTGGAAGGTAAAACAGTCATTTTAGAGTCATTTTTGCTCTCTTTTTTAGCTATTTTCAAGTAATAACCTTCTAACATTGTTTTGGCAAGGATATTGGTGTTTTTTGCTAATGTTTTGTAGCATATTATGGCACAATTGGCCAAGAACAAAGGATAAAATAGCTAACATTTGTTTGCAGGGCCATCTGTTTGATCATATTTTTGAAGATTATCCTTGTTGTCTTGGAATATAGTCTAATTAGGGGGAAGTAACTTTTATTGCTTGTTGTGCATCTATTATTGTGACACCCAAGGGGGCATTAATTTGTTTTCACTTTCCCCTTGCACTTCGTGTGAGCCTGGGGAGTAGTTGGAAGTGGTTGGTGTCTTCTTTTTAGTGTGACCTGCTTGGGGATTTCATCACCCCTAGGGACAATTCCAACCACGCTTATTGGCGGGGTATATAAAGGAGGGAGAACAAAAGTTGTACCCCAATCCAGTCACGTCGTAATTGGCGGAGCGTCGAAGCTAGGGTGATACCTAGATAGACATGAAGAGTTGGTCTGAGCCTTTCAGTATCTTGCTGGGGTTCTCGACTCACACTTGTGACGGGCTGGTGTTCACGGTTGTGCCTCACGTACCGAGAGTATATCGAAGACTCCCTAGAAGCCTTGTGCATCCTAGATTAAGACCTTTCCTGGCCATACCCTTAACATTAATCATAGGATTGTGCTTGCTTGAAGTGTTCTCTTATGAAAAACCCATGAAATCTTTGATACATTGGCCTTATTTTATCATTTTGAATCATTTCCATAGCCATTGCCATCAAAACCAAGCTCTATTTTACCGCAGAAAGGCGGAAGCACCCCTGCTTTGCTATAGAAAGGTGGAAGCGCCCCTATTTCTGCTACAGAAAGGCGGAAGCACCCCTATTTTGTTGTAGAAAGGCAAAAGCGCCCCTATTTTTGCTGCAAAAAGGCGGAAGCGCCCCTATTTTTGCTACAGAAAGGCAGAAGCGCCCCCATTTTGCTCCAGAAAGGTGGAAGCGCCCCCATTTTGCTACAGAAAGGTGGAAGCGCACCTGATTTTTGCTGCAAAGGTGCAGATTTGCCCTCCTAAACACTTGAAATCGCCCCATTTGGATTCTTTTAGCCTCTAAACCATCATTTAATCATTCCCAACCATTATCTCACCATCCCAAGCCTCCGTTTTGTCACTTTAAGTCTCTGAAAACCTCCATTTGATCCGTTTAAACCTCCATCTTATCATTCCAAATCTTTGTTTAACCATTCTAAATCCCCACTCATTCTCCACAATCATCTTCAATCCACCTGTTCATTCTAATTTCCTCATATTCCATTCAAAAGTCCATACCCTCACCTAGCGAACATCATAATTTTTTACCATTTACATCACCAAACACCACTCATAATCAACGCAAAAAGGTGGAAGCACCCTCTGATTTACTACAGAAAGCTGTCAACGCCCCTAATTTGCTGTAGAAAGCTGACTACGCCCCTGATTTTGTTGACTATGCCCCTGATTTACTACAGAAAGTTGACTACGCCCTTGATTTACCGCAAAAAGCTGACTATGCCCCTTTAACTTTCTGGGGCCATCATTTACAAACTGTGTATCAGATCAACTTCATCAAAAAACCAAAGTTGCTTAGTTTTTTAAGCTTTATCCAGTGGTACCTTCCATTTCCTTTTATCAAGAATTTGGCGATCCTGGGGCGGCCACACCCGCATTGCTGGGTGGACATGCCCTAACTTCCCGGGACTGTCATTTACAAACTGTGCATCGGATCAACTTCATTCAAAAACAAAAATTGCTCAATTTTTTGAGCTCTATCTAGTGGTACCTTTTGTTTCTTCCTATCTAATCAAACCAATCCATTCCTCTAATCAAATACATACAATCATCTAATCAATCCAAACACACCAATCCTATCAAGTTCTTTCAATCACAATTATCCAATCAACATCATCTAATCATTTGATCCTATCCAATCAAAATGATCTAGTACTTTAATCAAATTCATCAAATCATCTACCCGATCCAATTATCTGTCTACCAAATCCCATCAAAATCAAAATCAATCCCATCGCATCATCCAATCATCCTAATCTGAGCTTTTGTCCAATCCTGATCTGAGCTTGACCAAAATCCCGATCTGAGCTTTAGTCCTTCATCTTTGATCCATTTTATTTATCTTGTCATCATCATGAATCCTCATCCTCCATCAATAGTAGTCAAGGGAAACCCTGATTATGTTGACGACAATAATGAAAGTCTTGTCGATCAAGAGGTATACAACATAGAAACCCTTGACACTATCATTGCTAGTAAGCTTTCTCCACCCACTTTCTAAAATCCAATTACTCCTATGAGCTATCCCGTTATGTCTTCATCCATGCCTAATTATGCTCCTTATGCCACCTTTGACAATGGATATCCAGTATCTTCTTCATCCCCATATTTATCATGTCCTTCATCTACATCATCCTCTTATACAACATCTACATCCTCTTATCCTAATTTTCCATCCCAATACTCCTATTACAATTCCTCATACATGTCCCCCTATCGTAATCCTCTTTCCCAATCTTCCCATACTAATCCTACATCCACACCCTTTTACCTTACTCCTACATCCACATATCCTCATCCTAATCCACTATCCCAATACCCTTATTATAATCCATCCCCCACATCCTCTTGTCCCACTACACCACCTATATCCTCTTGTCCTAATCCACAATCCATGTCCCCCTATCTTAATTCACCACTCCAATATCCTTACCTTAACCCTCCATCCAATCCTAGCTAGCCCTCATCTACTCCTAGTCCTCCATCCAATCCTAATCCCCCATCTACTCATAGTCCTACATTCAATCCCATTCCTCCATCTAACCCTAGTCCACCAATCCATAATCCCTCATCCATTTCTACCACCCTATCCAAGCCAACCATATGCAAGTCTCTCATTTCAGAAGTTCTCCAAGGACTCATTACAAAGAAGCCATCCCCAACTCCACATCTTGAAGTCATGGAACCATGCCATCTAGATCCATCATCCACAGTCACTAGTGATGAGACCCTTCTCCATACCACACCTATTATTGATGTTACCACCCCTAGTACTGCTCAAACCATTGAAACCATTGAACCCACATCTCCTACTATGAGAACCACCGAGCCCATCGACGACACCCAAATCCAATCCACTAAAATCCATTCTGATAATTGCATTGAATCCTCCATACGCCCATCTCCACCACTTAAACAGTCCCTCCACCACTCTGTCATCTTTCCATCCACACAAGATGAGTCACGCCAAGAGTCTAATCCAAAGCATGCCAACATATCCCCTTCTCCAGATCAAGATCCTACCATCCCATCTAGTCCACCTCAAGATCCCAGTCCCCCATCCATTCCATCCCATGATCCCCTTGTCATTCAAGCTTCCACTACTCCATCTCCATCTCCATCGCATGAGCCTACTACCACAAACCCAGATCCTATCATGGCCCCTACTCCCTCTCCTGATGTTGCTATCCCATCATCTCCTTCTCATGATTCCCCATCATAGCCTAAAAATGCTATCCCCACACCACTTGCATATCCCCTTGGTCCTCTCACATTCCTCCATGGTGGTCTCCTCGCAGAAGAAAAACATAGTGTATATACCACCCATCATCCTCCACCTAATAATGGACTCACATCATGTTTCCAGAATAACAAAAATATTATCCTAGATCAAATTCTCAAGAGAATGAACTATCAAGGAAAAGGTTTAGGCCTTCATGAGCAAGGTATTATAGAGCCCATCCAAGTCAAAGAACAAATCTTCATGCAAGGTCTTGGATCTATTCCCCAAGACTCACAATCTAAATACATTGGTACAACCTCTAGACGTCCTCAACAAGCCTTTTCCAAAAGAAATGTCAACTCTTCCCATTGCTCCACCAAATCATATGCTACCATCCCTCCTCCTCTATTGTATCGCCTCAAAACCACCATCCATATTCCTCCTTCATCTACTCCATCCATTTTGGGTCCTTACATCCCTCCATCTACCATCTCCAATCGTCCATCTACCATGCCCATGTTTCCTCCAAGTCCTACATCTATTCTATGCTCCTATATCCTAAAATCACCTCCTCCATCTCATCCTATCCATCTCATCCATCATAAACATCCCTCTCACATAACCCATAGTCAGGATCAACAAAGGCACATACCTAAACATCCTCCATCTACACATAATCCTCATAATTCTACTTCCATCACTCCACATCATCCATCTCCTCATACCCATCCCATTTCTACTAAAAGCACTTTGGCTATTAAAGAAAAAATGCATAAATCCAAGCATCCACATGAATCTACGACTCGCAATGTCCCCTCCAAAAGACATGGTGAAGAGAAGAAAAATCTAAATCTACATCAAATCCATAGGCCACAAAGACCCACCAAAGCAAAGATCAAAACCATGTGGATCCCAAAGAAAAAAGATGCAATGCCATCACATGAAAAATCTGTAAGAACATCCAAAGTCACTAATCCAAAAGCAATCATACACCCTTTCATCTCCTAAGTCTGTTTTGGGTCCTTATGTCCCGAAATTCACCATTCCATCTCCTCCATTATCCCCACATTCTCCATCCCTTAATCTTATTATCTTTTCACATCCACCACCACATGTGCCAATGTTGGTCTTGAACACATCTCCCCATCACATATCCACCCCATCATTCCATCCATACACTTTCCAACACCCCACCCACTACCCCACATATCTCCCCCATCCAATCCCTCTAATTCATCCTCTTGCATAATCCATTTGTAAGGTTGTACCAACATCGAACCGTCGCTTCAAACATGGGCTCTTAACACCTTGTATGGAACTTGATGCATAAGTCCTTCATCCACCTCCTTATCACATGTATTCTAAATCTACTTATCCACCTCCTTATCCTTATCCATCTCCTTTTTTATGATATCCAAAATCCACCAAAATCCAAAAAATTAAAAAATATATATATATACAAAAAAGCAAAAAATTGTCAAATCAACAAATAAAATAGTAAAGAGAAATAATCCATCCAATGGTGAAAACTTGGCAAACAAGCACCTTGGATAAATACCATGATGAAAACCTAGCAAATAGGCGTCATGCATAAATCCCCATCTGCACTTGGGGGAAACTTCCTGATATTCATTCCCTCCATCCGCTATGCACCCGTCTTCCTGTTATCTATCCTCTTCATAAACCCCCCCATCCCAACTATCTTCCGCACCCTACCATCATATCCCATTTATCTCCCATTCCTTCCATCCTTCTTGTGATCTTGATTAAAATAGGGGCACCTATCTATGCATGCTTTGGACACCTATTGGTATACATTCCCTTCATCCATGCTCTATCATATTCTTTAGTCACCCATCCTATCCTCCTCCAGTTATCTCCTTTATCTTATCATCCACTCGTCTTCCATCCCTCATGCCTCATCATTTATGACATATCTAGAGTGGAGGCATCTGCTTCCTTTGTGACATAGTCCTTGGAGAAATCATCTATCATAACATCCCTTCATCTCTCTGTCCATCTATCACAGCATCCCTTCCATCTCCCCATCCTTATCTTCGTATCCATCTATCCTAGCATCACTTTCATCTCCCAATCCCTCTATCACTATCCATCTATCACAGTATCCCTTCCATCTCCCAATCCTTCTGTCCCTATCCATCTATCATAGCATCCCTTCCATCTCCCCATCCTTATCTTCATATCCATCTATCCTAGCATCCCTTTCATCTCCCAATCCTTATATTCCCATCCATCCAAACAATCCCTCCCATCCCCCATCCCTATATCTCTATCCATTCTTTCATCTTTATACTCATCCCATTTCACAATCCCTTATCATTGGTATCTGGCTATAGGCCTCCCCCCATGCAACCCAATGCCATTTATCTCATCATCATCACCCCTGCTTCTCTTGCACATCTTTCCAATCCCCTATCACTTTTCATCACTCATCTATCTATCAAATCATCTTCCCAAGTCATTTTTATGCTTTGGATAACTATCCCATCCCTGAGCTTTATGTGATCGTCATCATCCTATCCAATCTAACAGGTCTATCCTATCTCATCATATCGGTCCCATATTCTTATCCTATCATCTTATCATCCTTTATCCATTGTTTGCCTTTGGTCTTATTGAACTACATTGCCCCTGCGCTTTCACGTAGGCAAGGTTGATCATTTGATCTACCCCCGGGGATCCTTTATCATCTATCATTGGTCTTTCTTCTTTTTCCATCCTGTCATCCATCGAAGTCTCCATCATGGTCCGTCGTCAGTCTCTTGTCAAACTACGTTGCCCCTACGCTTTCACGTAGGAAAGGTCTATCATTTGATCCGCCCCCAGGGTTCCACCATCGATCTTCATTGTCCACTTTGCTCTTCTATCGTCTATCATCGGTCTTTCTCCTTTTTTCCATCCTATCTTTACCATCCATCACGGTCTCCATCTTGGTCAGTCGTCCACCTTTCACTAAACTATGAGGGCTCTGCGCTTTCACATAGGCAAGGCTAATCTTTGATCGGCCCCTGAGCCCCTAGGTCTTTAGGGTGTGTCAGTCCCATATCTTGTCTTCCTTGTGTCGTGCCATCATGCTTTGCCCTTATCTAGCCAGTTCTTCACAAACGAGATCCACTTGTATCATGAGATCCAATCGATTTTGAACATTCCACGTCATAACAATCTTTTAGTTTTGTATCCATCATCTTTGGTCTCAACAGGATCCTTCCTAATAGACCTCATCAATCCCATCCATCCCCTTGATCCTATGGCAAAGGACATTTGAAATTGATTGTGATATTTTGATACTTTTGGATTTTGTTTATCATTTGAGCTCCCTATCATCACTTGTCAAGGCCACCATGATCCATCATATTATGGTGTGTTTTGATTGGTCAACATAGGGGCATATCTTGCTCTTTTGTTTGATTGTGTCTTCTTGGTTGTCCCACGTAGTACCCACAAGATCCCCGAGGTCTTGTGTTATGCTGGGGCATCCTTTTGTGCTTGTGGCTATCTCAATACTAGGCCTGACCAAGGTCTTTGTGACTTTGGGGTGTTGGGATAGTCTTCTTGTCTGTTGTGTTTGTTTTATGCATTAGACACTAATTCTCCTTGGTTCTTCATACCCTGGCATCTTGTCTTATTCTATCATTTTCATCCTTTCATATCTTCCCCTTTACATCCTCTTCCTCATCTCCCATTTCATCATCTCATCCATTTCGAGAGCACATCCATGTTCTCTTGAACCTGCATGTCCTCTGGAGGGGGCATCCTCAATCCCTACTCTTCATCTTCACCCCCATCATTTTTTTTCCTAGTCATCCCTTTGATTACTGGGGCATCTTTTCTAATCTAACCATCTCCTTCTGGGTTCTATATTTTAATATTCTTTGAAATGATGCTACTTCGTAACACCATCCCAAAGAGGGGCAAAATGTAGACATCCAAATTTGGACACTTAATTTATCCAAATTTATCACTTTTCATCTAAACATCCTCTTATCTGAGTTAATTAAGTAATATTACTATTATTTAATTAATATCTTTAATCTGCCAAATCCTTAAGGTATTTAATTAAATAATTACATTTATTTAATTCCTCAAATGTCATTTTCATCTAATCCTAATCCATTTCTAATCTCTTCATTAAGGATGTGCACATGCCTAATCCTTGATTAGGATGTGTCACATCCTCCAACTTTTTCAAGTTGGCTTTTAAAATTAACCCCTAATTATCCTCTAACTGATTAGTTTAATTAACTCTTCCCACCCCCTAAATTCCTAGAATCCCCTTTTCCCATGCATCTTCTAGAACCTTTGACTTGTCACATCAAGTCACATGTGACAAACTCCCACCTTTTGGGAACATTGTCTTATCCACTAGATTCTTCCAATCATTGTGAATTTAAAATTTACTTTTATTCACCCAAGATTCTTCCCATCTCCCAATGTACTTGCAAGGTACTTGTCCATCCTCCACCTCATGTACCTTTTGGCCACCTCACTTACACCTCATCTCCCCTTAGCCACTTCACCATCCACATGTCAAGATGTGAGGTCTTGTGAGTTCTCAACTCACCATAGCCCTTCATCTTGACCTTATTGGATGAATCTCCACCGTTGAATTCTCTAGAGAATTCAAATTCTTCTATAAATACCCCCTCCTTAAGGGCATTTTAAACACTTTTTGATTGGAGTAACCTTATGCTGCTAATTTGCATTCTTAAGCACTTGCTATCATTTAGCCATCCACTTTGATCATTTTGCACATTCAATCTTGCATCTAGCTACATCAAAAGCCATCCAAGGAGTCTTCAACAGCAAGGAAGGTATAATCATTTGCATCTCTTTTCACCTATTTTCCTTCTTGTTTTATCACTCTTTAGGCTAATCTTCAAAGTGTTCTTAGTCTTTTTATCATTCGCATTTTTAGTTATTTTGCACATTAGAGTAGGGTAAAATTCTAAGGTACACAATAACTTTTTTTGTGTGTATTGAAGTTCAACTATTTTTTGTTGGATCAAGGACATCAATATCTCTAGTGCACTGATATTTTTCAATTTTTTTTGATAATATGCTATTTTTCCACATGTGTAGAACAAAGAGCTTGATTTTTGGTGAAAAACCTATGTTTAATCAAACTAAAAAAAGAAATACATAATAAAACCAAAACATATTAAAATTATATTTATTCGATAGCTCATTTCGAGGACTAACATCATCTAGTTGGTTTTGTGAAGTTTCCTCCATTTTCATCCTCAACTCAAGCTTCAAAGGGAAAAATTCTGGAGTTTTTGGTGCTAGAGGGGGAGAAGGGGGAAAAGGGAGGTTTGAGTGAACCCTGGTTCGAGTGAACCCCCCTTGTAGGTTCACTCAAACCAAGGTTCTAGCGAACCCCCTTTCCATAAACCTTTCCTTTGATTTTTTTCTCAAGAAATGTGGGACCCAACATTTAATGGGTTCACTCGAAGGGGGGTTCTAGCAAACCCCCTACGGGTTCGCTTGAACCAAATGTTTGTTTGAACCCCCAAAAATGAATTTTTCAAGCATGGTGGCAGTTTTTGCAATTTTCCTTCCTGACTAGAATTGTAAACTAGTTTTGTGGGTTTATCCTAATTCTCTATCTCTGTGTCTTCAGTCTTTGTGCTTGCAGTTCTCTGTTTTGGAACTCTTAATTGCATGTGTTCTAAGCATATTTCTTATATATGAAAAAATTGGAAAAAATGGTTCATTTTTCGAGTTAAAAAGTGCATCAAAATATTCTTTTTGCATCTTAGAATCAATCAATTACTGCATTACAAATATGAAAATTACATTCAAACTTGTCAAAAAAAATCAACTTTGTTGCACACTTGCATTTTAAAGTATATTGGCATACATTGAGTTAGGAAAATAAGTCAATGCCAGACCTATCTACAATAAGGCCTAAGATCCTTAAAAAATTATTACACAAAGTCAAACTTTTGAATTTCCAAACTCCCTGTCTAAGACATAGGCACCCTTGGGCAACTCTATTCTCCTATTCTTGCAGTCTCAACAATTTCTTTTTCCATACCTTTGTTGTCATGTTTCTTGTTTTCCTCTATTGTCTAAATTCTATTTTTGAGTGTGTTGTTGTGATTGTTTAGTAGTTTAGTGTTCATATTGGGTACAATTAGTGGTTTAAAACTTGTATGAGCTTTACAACCTAGTGTCCTATTTCCAATACTTTAGTGAGAAATAATTCAAGACTTATGGCATCCCACACTATTGTTATGTCCACTATGGATTTTGAGTCTTCCAACTCTTTCATGTAAGGTATTGTCAATACTTAGCCCATTTTGGACTCTATCCCTAATGCTAAAATACCAACGACAACTTTACAATCAATTATTTTTACGGATGTTGAGACAATTGTTGCCTATGTTCTTGAAAACAAACTAAAATAATTAGACATGGATTTAAAAGGACTTCAAGAATATGAGTACTAAATTTATAAGTGGAAGAGAGGTACCTATAATAGATAACATGAGGATATTGATTAATGATTCTCAAGGATTAAAGGTTTTGTGTAGCATATCCCATATAGTTCATGCTAATATACCTATAATGGCTAGTTGCACTCAATCTCTGGGGTGCACTTAAAGTCAAGGAGGAAGTCAAGTATCCCTCCCTACAACCATAACGTGTATTACCACATACACAAACCCAACTATCACTTCAATAGTACAAAAAAGCATTGGTATAAATCCAACCTTGGGTATTCCCATTGGGAATCATTATGGTTTTGTGTCCTCACATGTCACACCTCAAAATCCATCACCCCTCTCAAATTTCCAACATAGTTGTTCATAGAGCACATACACACTTCCACCTTACACACCACATTCCCAAAACATGTCAAGCAATGATTCCATCATAAACTAACTCTTTCAATATGTGACATCACTTCAACAACAAATCTCAACACTAAACCAAAATCAAAATAGACAACCATCACAATATGTCAAAATGAGCCCATTTTCATTTGAAATCTTAAAAACAACCATACCATAAAACACAAAGATATGCCGATTTGATAAGAAAAATGGTAAAGGAGACCCTAGAAATCATATATCATCATATATTTCCTTGTGCAGTGATCTCATTTTTTAAGTCAAACTCTTGGCTAAAATATTTCCTAGGTCATTGAAAGACATGGCTTTAGAATAGTTTTGTTCATTTCTAAATAACTCAATCCACTCATTTACTGAGCTTGTTGATGTATTCCTCCAAAATTTCTAAGTAAACATTGGTCTTAATATTACCTTAATTGATTTAGTGTGATGCAAAAAAAGAGAAATAAAATGATAACAAACTTTATAAGGTGCTATCAGTTGCTTTACTCACAAATCAACCTTACTCTTCTTGACATAGATGTTCAAAGAATGTTTATTGAAAACTTGCAACCTGGCATAAGGGATAAGATATTGTTGATGAAATATCCATCCTTTATACACTTGTGTACGACCCTTCATGAATACCAAAATTTGGTAAGTTAGTATGAAGAGACATCTTCATCAACTCCTAATAAATCTGAATCTATACCTCAAAACAACTATCAACTATTCACGAAACAAAACAATAACTTTATCAAGATAAAAAAAACCTCAAACAACCAACTACATTGAACCAAAAGTTGCAGCCATAAGTTCAACCCATACCAATTTAGACCAAAAAATAGATAATTTACCTGGTTACCTGATTCCCTTCACTCGATCATGTTGCAACTCTTGAATAAGAATTTAATCCAATTGCCTCCAACTACTTGTCAGTTCACTCGTGTGAGCTTACTATCAAATATTAGTGGTGACATGCTCCCCTCTCGACCATAACTAAAAGAAGATATTTGGTTTATTGTGCATCATAGTTCACTAGCTAACGAAAGGAATACCAAAGGTGAAAGAATTTACGAGGAAAACTCTAGATATTATCTGCAACTAGGGTGACACAACTTTCATCTGGGTAAGTAAAACTGGTACCTCCTATTAATTAAGGTAGTATGATGAACACCCATGAAAGCTAATAAGAAAATTGATGGAAAATGCAATTATTCTTATTCCTGGTGCTTTCAAATTGATAATTGACCATTGTCTAAATTGTGAAGAAAGTTGTCATGTTCAATAGTAGAGTTTTATCCTGTCATAATTGTGAAGGGTTTTTTTGGCTGTAAGAAATTGTAAACCCTAATCTCCATTTTTGTTACAAACATGAGTGACCCAAAACCTAGTGAGTCTAGTGTTAGAATTGAAAGGAAACCAAAATAAAAAAGGTTCAAAAGACTGAAAACTCAGCATGCTTCAACTGAATCTGAGCCCAAACCAATAGCTATGTCTAACCCTCTTCCTAGTACTCCTTTGGCTTCCACAAGGTCCATAAGTGAAAAGAAGGAAACATAAAAGTTTATGTAAGAAAATTCAAGAGGTATCAGAGAGGGAGTTTCATGGATTGGTAAAAGGCCCACAAGATAAGTTGTTGTTACCACTAGGTTGATTGATGATGCTAACGATATTGGTGAGAAACCCCATCCCCAAAGTGGATGGAAATTGTTTAAGTATGCTTTCAACAGGAAAAATTCTAGTAAGCCTGCATGCTTTTTGTGGGGGTTGAACCTGTGAAAGTCAGTAGTTCCAAATGTGTTTGTGGAAGTTGATTTAATGATGGAGCTAGCAAGGCACTATGACCCTATTGACAGGAAAATCAAGAGTGAGAATGATGATATAATTCTAGAGGTGACTAAGGATAAAATGTTGGATGTGTTTGGGTTGAATCCCAATTACACTGCAAATTTCAGGCATGCTGACTTGTATGCTGAATATCAAGGAAGAAAATTTGGATATAGAAAAGCAATACGTGTGCAACATAAAAGGAATAGAAAAAGGTTCACTATTCAAGATATTGAGCCTTTTGAGTGTGGAGAATTTGAAGACTATTTCAAGAACACTTATTATTGTTTGAACCAGGTGCTAGCTCAGGATTTTGAGGTTAGAATAGCCCCTAATTTTTTGGTGATGGTGGAAGATATACAAGAATATAATTGAAACACTGGTTTTGATTATGCTAACTTTTTTTCCCAACAAATGGATGAGTATTTTCTTAATTTGAAAAGGGAATCACTCCCTCTATCTTTCCCTCATTATTCCTTATTGATGCAAATGCTCTTGTGGGAAGGAGATTATGAGAGGAAAAGAAAATTAAATTTAAGGATTGTGAATAGTGAAAATGTGGACATATATTTGGGATTAGGTTTGCTCCAATTCTAACCACATTTTTTTTCCCAATGTTGTGAGACATGGTATCTTAGAGTCATTGGGTGTGGCACCTAGATTCATACTTTTTATAGAAATTAGAAATGTCATGCACCCAATGGATGTACCAAGTTTTGTAGCCAGACATAATTGGGCTCACTGGTTTTTACATTTTGAATATTCTTTGATAAGGGTTTATGGAGCTAAAGTGGCAGCCCATTGCTTCCCTTTGTATGTCTTAGACAAGTTGGATTTCATGGAGCTCAAGTGGTAAATGGAAGTCATGGATTTTGAAAAGTTTAGAAAGGATAGAAAGGGCCTTGTTGTATGCCCCCAATGCTCTTTTTCTTATTTTAAGGTCACTTCCCTTGAAGGGTATCAAAAATTGGAAATTATAGTAAATAATATTAGAATGCATATAGATGTGGTTAGAGTTTTTGATCTAGAAGGATTTGTGGCTAGAAAGAGAAGACAAAAGAACTGAGGGATCATACATCATGAGTTTTTCTATAAAGATGTACTAATGAACTTGACAAGTGATGAGGTTGTTATGGCTGGGAAAAGGGAATGGATGGCTATGACAAACCATGAGTAGAAGATTACGAAAAGGAATGCCTTCTACATCAATCCATACAATGAAATTGCAAACCCCTTGGAGAGGGTGTTTACTATGATAAGGGGCCATCAATTTGGTCAATTTAAATCAAAAGTAAATGAGGTTGTAGATAGGGCCCAAATCCTCCTTAGAGAAACAATTACAACAACAGGCTATAGATATCCTAGAAAGGCTTGAAGGTGTTCAGGAGGACGGAGAGGAATGAGTGGCAGAACATGTGCTAGGAAATGAAGAAGTTGACCAAAAATTTCCCCTTCCCCATATTGAAGAGAGTCATAGTTCAAATGTCCCTCCTGACAGGATTGTCCAGTGGCATTATGATAGAGAAAATGATGATGATCATGGGATTAGGGAGTGTGATGAGTTCTTAGTTGATGATAAATTTCTATAGAACAAGGAGTTTTAGGAGTTTATGATCCAACAAAGTAGTAAGGACATAAAAGAGAGACTACAAACAACTCGAGTCAATGTTGAATCTTCTTATTAGGAGGAAGCTGAGAAAGTAGAGGGAGAAAAGATTAAGGCTGAAATTGCAGTCATTACTCCTATTGAAGCTTGTAGAATTGTTAAGGATAGTGGAATTATGCTATTACTAGGATGTAGTATCACAACTGCCATAGCCTATGATGCAATTAGAAGAGACCCTCAAGCTCTGATATTTGAAGATCAGTTTGAGAATAAAGTATTTGGTTCTAGGTATAGTCCAAAGCTACATACCCTTGCAATTTGGTCTATAGCACCTAATACTAAAAAACATGAGGTTGCTAGGCCAATTGAGGAGGTCATGGGTTCACTAGTGGTCAAAAGAGCTACTGACATAACTCTGATCTAGGCAACTGAATTAACTACACATGCTGCAATGCTTAGTGTGGATATTGCACATATTTCTCAAAAGAAATATGAATCTTTGGTCAAGGAATATAATAAGGATTTGAATGAATTGATCCGAATGAGAGCTACCATTCAAGCAACCCAAAAGATAGTGATTAATCCTTCTCCCTCTTCCTCATTTGATATGTCTACACAAGATAGCGAGACTTTGGCCCTTAGAATTGATGATTTAAGATGAAAGTTAGCTGCTGAAGAGGAAAATGTCAAGTAAGCCAAATTAGAGACAATTAAGGTGGCCAATGAGAATTTTAGGGATTAGCTTAAGCATAGACTAACCAAGTTGGTCCATAGGGATAATGAAGTATGGTCCATGTATAAAAACATTCATGAGGCAAATACAAAGTATCTGCAAGTACAGGAAGCCTTTAGGAATGAGCGGAATAACTAGATTAATAGAGTAAGTACTCTGAAAGAGATGACAGAAAAAATAAGGGAGGATCCCAAGGTACCCACAAATATTCCTGACATATTGAAGACTATTGACTCAATAAATGAGGTAACCACTTTCCATGGAAAAACTGGAATACAACTCGAAAGCAAGTTGAAAATATCCAAGGAAATGGAGAACTGTGGAATGCCTCAAATATTGAATTTCAAGGGTGAATTACATCCATTTGACACCTAGAAGAAATATTTGGGAGGATTGCTTAATGCTTCTATGATGCATTTTTCTTTCACTAATTACTTCTTGCTCAATTTAGACATTGATATGATGGTAGAGATTGAGTCAAAAGTGGATATATTTGTTAAGGAAGCCATAATTTTAATTGATGCAAGGTACTCCTAGTATACTACTAAGGTGCAAGATTTATTGAATGTTAAATGGCCCACTGAGGAGGAGTACAATGTTTGGTTGGAGAAGTATACATAGTGAACATGGAGAAAAAAGGATAGGAGAAGAATAATACATAGCCTAAAAATAGTACAGATTAGGCTTTTGTTAAAACATGTTGGAATTTGGAACACATGGAGAATATATTGTGACTGATGTAACAAACTAGTGATGTCTTTTAAGGTGGGACCTATTTTCCACAAAAAATTGAGGATATCTCTACCTCACGTTTATTTGCTTTACCTAAAGACTCAAGCATAACCATGAAGGGAATACTGTTGCAAGCGGTCCTATGAGATCATGACATGTGTGCTATTTGGTCTAAGGCTTTTTTTACTCCTTCATCTCTATAATAAGGAATTCAAGACTAGAAGCATGGGAGTTAGAGAATTTTGAGTTGATACTATTAGTGCCATCAAGAAAATACTAAGCAAGTTTTAGGGTCTTTGTTTTAAGTTCATTTTGGAGTTTATACTCATGCATGCAAGACTGATAATGGTATAACATTTTAGCATACATATTAATATTGGTTTCATGGTTATTCTCTCTCCTTGTATGTGTGTTATGAGTTATGATTGAAAGTAGTCAAGGATTTCTTTCATTTATCTCTATCATTATCTGATGGACGTTCAGTTTCATGTTTGCCTATTGATTCAATGAATTGATGTAATTGCTTAAATGAGAGTGATAACTTATAATTACTATGTGCTAGGATATTTGTAAGAAGTGATAATCCTGGAGTCACAAATAAATATTGTAGTGCAAGATATCTTGGGATTATATGTGCTATTGTTTGAATTCTTATCAGTTTATGTCAAAGGATATTGACTATGTGTTGTGGATAAAGACATTGGTTCATGCAAGATATTAGTGTTACATTTACAGTGTTGATTCCTTACAACTCAATCTCTTAACCATAAAATTTCAAAGGGAACACTGTTGTTACTCATTCTTTCAGGTGTTTTTTCCCTCATAATTGACTCATATAACATTAGCATAATAAGCTGCCAACTTATTTAATGTTGTTATTAAATGGTATCATGAGAGATATCTATTATTAACAATTTATTTGGTTGCAATTGTAAAAGTTTTTTTTTTAGGTATACATTATGGGATCACCCTCTCAGGTTTCATAGAGCCCAAGGAGTAGGAATAGAAGTTTAAGAAACCTTTATTCATTCATTGGTCAATCCCTTTCATATTATTTATAATTGAAAATGGTAAAATCCACAGGTATGTCTAGAGATCAATTTGGTTCTTAAAAAATATCCAACAAATTGGCGAATTTGCTGGGGACTAGCTAAGTCCAAAATTCTCTAAGTTCAAATCAAGTACAGTCAGAGTCAGTTGTTTGTTGTGAATATTCCTTGTTGTTTAAGGAATAATTATTTTTAAGTTTATTTTATTAGTACCATCATACTAGGTCTTATGCGTCAGGTATTATTTCAGTTTTTGAATGTCTATAAGGTAATGTTTAAAATCTTTTATGGAGTAACAAGCACAAATTCAAAGTGCAATCACTTTTTGTTTCCTAGTATCTTGGGTGGAGACTCTAAGTTCTCTAGTACCAATGTGTAAATTAATGCTCCAGAAGATTTTTTTTTTCTTTTCAGTACTTGAAATTATGAGGAAGACTAGAAGTTATGCAAAGAAGCATCCCGAGTAGAAGGAAAAATCTGAACCTACAAAGGAAAAGCAACTTGAATGGGTCAGGAAATGCTCTGAATCAAGTAAGTTTGTTGATTCCCATTTTTATGTATCTCCTACTTTTCATGTTGATATAAGTGGTGCAAGTGTCCATGAAGGACATAATGTTCAAGAATGTAACATAGACTAGGGAAGTTTTCTAGTAGAAGAAGTTTTTGATAGTGAGAGAAATATTTCAACAGAGGAGGATAGGTGGGATTTTTGGGGAAAGAATAAGAAATTCTTTGAGTCCTCAAGCCCAAGAATTGGTTCCATATTTAATGGAAATAATTTCAATCCATGAGGTAAATCCCTTGATGAACCAATCCATTTTTCTCTTGAGGAAGATCTACCTGACTAGCCTTACTTTACCCCTGCCCCGAGTGAACATGGAGATATTCTAGAAAATGAGGAAGATATAGACAATGACATGAAAGCCATTGAAGAAGAAGAGTTAAGATTCCAAGAATAAGAAGAAAGAAGAAAGAAATATTTGAAAGAAAAGGAAGATAGGATTAGAGCTAAGCAACTCGAGAGAGATGCTAGAAGAAAAATTTTGGAGAAAATGAGAGAAGAGGCCGCAAGGCATAGAACCTCTAAGGAATTTTTTTCTAAAATGACTGATGATATTCTTGGAGTAATAATCACAATGGGAGCTTCAACTACTAATACTTATACTACATCTCTCTCAACCACTAAAGCTTCAAATCCTCTTGTTATTACTAAGAAAGCTTCATTTGTAGATCATGGGAAGGGACCCGTTGACCCACCCAAGAAAACTACTTTCAAAACCAATGAAAAAACCAATAATTCATCTATTGAGAATCCCACAAATAAAGCCAAAATTGATCCAACCCCATTTGTCACACCTCCAAATCTTGAGATACTAAGGTTGCAATTGGAAGGTGAAAAGCTGAGAGAAGATTTGAAAAAAGCTGAAATGATAGCCTCTAATGTTGAAATCACTAGAAATATTGTATTCCTTCAAATGTCTACTCATATACCAGAAGCCTCAAGTTCTGGACATACTGATAGTGAGTTGTAGAAAAGGAAATATGATGGACATACCCCTGGGGGAAGTGGTGGTGGAAATCATGGGAATGGTCGTGGAGGAGGAAATAAGAATGATAAGTCTCATTTCAAGGATTATGGAGGTAGGAAAGAAGGAGGTGATGGTGAAATTGGTAAGGAAAGGGATGGTAGCTACTTCGATAGCAGGAAGGATGATGAACACAGAGATGATCATAGGGATAGAAATACTATGAGACCGCTCCAAGTATACAAATACCAACAGTTATGTTTCACTGGAATACCTAGCTATCCCAATCCATTCCCTAAATATTTTAGGCTTTCTCTAGTAAAATTCTCTAGAAATAATGCTCTAAGTGGTGAAAACCACCTCAAAGCATTCACTAACATTATGGATTACTTTGAGGTAGAAGTAGAAGATGTCATGATGAAATTATTCATACAGTCTCTTGTTGAAGATGCAAGAGAGTGGTACAAAACTTTACCTATTGAGAGCATTGGTTCTTGGGAGGAGTTCGGAAGGGTTTTTAGAGAACAATATGGTGATAAGACTAATTCAAGTTTTCTATTGAATCAATTCAATAATATTGTGAAAGGGTCCAATGAATTTGTTGCTGAGTTTAATACAAGGTTCCAAAAGGATAGAAAAAGGTTGCCTCCTTGTTTACATTTAAATGATCATGTATGCTTGGTAAATTACTACAACACTTTTGATGCAAAGACTAGTTACCATCTGCTAGATAAGAATCCTCAATCTTTAAGAGAAGCTTTTCAAATGGCAGAACATATTGAAAACATCAGCAAAACAACTAGTAAAGTTGGCAGATGTGATGATCTGAGACTTTTCAAAACTTCAAAAAGGAAAGAAAAGAATTCAAGTACTAAAGGGGGAACAATTGAAGACAAGCTTGAAAGCTTCATTAAAACCATCAATGATAAAATTGAAAAGCAAGAGAAGGCCCAACCAAGAAATTACCAAAGGAATGAGAGACCTCCTAGGTTGCAAGACCATACTTACAATACCAATTGGTATAATGGGAAGCCTATCTCAAATAATCAAAGAAATTCCCAAAACAAAGTTCCTCTAGACCCTTTGCAAAAGAATTCAGGAAATTTTGTCAAAGATACTCCTTGGTGTATGACTTTCCAAATGCCACATTCCTTGCAACAATGTGTAGTGGCATAGATGGTGGAGGTAGAAGATAATATGCCTAAGGAGTGTGATAAAAAAGATCCATAGGAGGATGATGTGCTTATGATTATGGGTGATTCTGATATTGCCTATAGTGAATGTTCTTATGATGAAGATTCTTGTGAAGTAGATGTTGACAACCAAAGGAAAATTCCTAACACATATCATCAACATGTTCTTTCTGATGAGGATGATAGTAGTAATGTTGAGGCCTACAATTTGTAGGTGATTTAAGATGGTGTCTCATTGAGAAGGCCGTATGTGGAAGAAATTGCAAAGTATACAATAGTCTTAGCTGCTCAAGCTAGAGGTTCTTATCATTTGAGGAATAGAACTATCAGAGGTGAACAAGGTAATCCTGTTGGTTTGTTCATCAAAGAAAAAAAGGATAAGGTCAAGGAACATGAACCTGATAAAAAATAGAAGCTGTCAAAGTCGAGAAAGAAGACAAGGGAGATAAAATTTGGGCCAAGAGAATAGGCAAGTAAAAAGTTGTTCATGGACACAAATTTTCTATTGAAAAATTAAAGACATAGAAGCAAGTTCTTGAAGCCTTAAAGAAGGATACTAAATGCAAGGATGAAGCAACCAGAAACCAACAGAAAGAAAATAGCCACAAACAAGGTATTCCTTCAACTAAGCTCCCCAAGTATACTCCTATTGACATGTTTCAGTTACTTAGCCAATTTAAAGTGTCTATACCTTTTCTTGAAATGTTGAGGATAGAGGAACATAAACAAAAGCTAGTGGCCCTCATCACCAACACTACTCTAACTGGTAATGATGTAGTAGAATCCACTCTTTCCAAATTAAGTGATAAGGAAAAAAGGGTAAGGAGGTTGAAGGAGTAATTGTTGAGATTCCTGACATTTTTCTTGGAAATTTTGTGAATACATGTCTAGATAAGATAGATTCATTTTTTCTTACCTTGATAGTTGGGGGAAATTTGATAAAGAAGTATATTATTGACTCTGGTGCATCAAACAGCATCATTCCAGTTAAAATAATGGATGCATTAGGGTTAAAATGTGATAGCACTCATGGTAAGTGTTATGCCATGGATTCCAGGGAAGTCCTTGTGGTAGGTGTGATAAATGAGCTTCCATATAGGTTAGCAGATTTCCCTAATAAGGAGTTTAAAATGAGTGTGGTCATAGTTGATATCCCACCTAATTATGGAATGTTATTATCACTAAAATGGAGTGCATCTATGGGAGGAAGTATGTAGTGTGATATGTCTTATGCCACATTTCCTATTAATGGAAGGAGTATCCAAGTAATGAGAGAATCTAGGGTCCCACATATGTTGGAAAATTTCCTTGAAGATGAAACCATTCTTTTCATAGACACTAACATTGGTGGTTTCAAGGTAGAGGAAGGAACCAAAGGAGATTGGAAGATGTCCTGCACCTATAGAAAATGAAGTTTCAAGGATGTATGATAAAGAAGGACTATGAAAAATGTACTTTGATGGTGTGAGCTCTAAAGACAGATCTGGTGCAGGGATTTTACTAGTATCACCAACTGGAAGTACTTAAAATTTTTCTTTTACATTATCTTTTGTCTATACAAATAACATAGTAGAATATGAAGCCTTTTTATTGGGATTGAGACTTATTGAAAAACATGGAATTGGAAAACTAATGGTAATTGTTGATTCTGAGTTAGTAATATCCCTGGTAAGAGCTAAATATGCTTGCAAAAATAATGGACTGAGGCAATACTGGAATGCTATTTGGGACTCCATTGAACAATTTGATGCTTTTGGAATAGATTGGATGGAGAGAGGACATAACAGAGTTGCTAATCTACTAGATAATATTGCATTAAGACCTAATGATATAAATTTCATACGGATTTCAAAGGTTGAGATAAAAACAAGGCCCTCCATCCCTAGCAATGTGTACAATTGGAAATTTTTTAATGATGCTAAGGATATCCTTAGATTCCTAAAATGTGTTGATAAATATGAAAGCCAAGAGATTGATTTTAGTGGATTTGTAGGAAATACTAATGGACAAGACACAGTGTTTGGAAAAGACGTCATCCAATTGAAAACAAACAAAATCCCCAAAGGCCTTGTAGTGTTTGAAAGGGTCTTTGACAATCAAGAAACCAATAAGGAAAAAGTGACTGTTGCCCCCCCAAAAGACTTAGAAGAAGTGAACTTGGGAACTAAAAATGCCCCAAAGAAGGTTTATATAGGAAAAAGGATGAAACCAAAGGTGAAGGCCATGCTAATTGCCTTGTTGAGAAAATATGGGCATGTCTTTACTTGGTCATACGATGACTTGAAAGCTTACAAAGAGGAGTTGTTTCAACATGAAATCCATTTGAAAAAGGATGCAAAACCCTTCAGACAGAAGTAAAGACCAATTAATCCTATGATAGCTCCCAAGATCCAGGAAGAGTTGATAAAGTTAAGGGAGGTTGGTATTATAAAACCCATTAGGCATTCTTCATGGGTATCCAATTTGGTACCAGTGAGAAAAAAGAATGGGGATATAAGACTGTGTGTTGATTTTAGGAACTTGAATGTATCCTCATTAAAGGATAATTATCCCTTACCTAACATGGAGGCCATGTTACAAAAGGTAACTGGCTGTGAGCTGTTGTCAATGATGGACGATTTCTCAGGGTATAATCAAGTAAAAGTGATGGAGTTTGAGTAGTACAAGACTACATTTACTAATGCTTGGGGTACTTATGTGTATGTAAGGATGCCTTTTGGCTTAACAAACACTGGTGCTACTTTTTAGAGGGCTATGGATGTAGCTTTCTTAGATTTTATTGATCTATTTATGGATGTATATCAAGATGACTTGACCACTTATTCTAAGAAAGAAGAGGATTATTGCATGCATTTAGAAAAAGTTTTTGTCAGGTCACTAGAATATGGAATATCTTTGAATCTGAAGAAATTTGCCTTTGGGGTTACCGAGGGAAAAATGCTAGGACATATTGTGTCCAAGCAAGGAGTAAGGATAGATCCTGAAAGAGTAGTAGCTATTGAAAAGATTCCCCAACCAAGAAATGTCAAGGGTATCCAGTCTTTTTTTCTAGAAAATAATTTTTTTAAGAAGATTTGTAACCAATTTTGTAGAGATTACAAGACCTATTTCCAAAATGCTGAAGAAGGGTGAAAAGGTACTTTGGAGTGAAGAGACCAGTCAAAATTTTAAGAAGATAAAACAAGCTATTAAAGAGGCTCCAGTTTTGAAGTCTCCCGACTTCTCTAAACCAATGCACATTTTCTCTTTTGATTCTTTTCATACTATTGCCCTTGTTCTACTACAAAAAAATGAGCAAGGTTTTGAACAACCAATTGCATTTTTTAGAAAATCTCTATAGGCTACAAAATTGAAGTATGGCACTACTGAGAAACAAGCTTATGATTTGGTAAAGGCTGTAAATAATTTTAGGACTTACCTACAAGGGGCTACAGTTATTGCTTTTGTACCAAGTGCAACTATGAAGGATATTTTTACTCAACAAGAGACAATAGGTAGAAGATGTAGGTGGATCAACAAGATCCAAGAATTCAACATTGAGGTTCACATTACCAAGTTAGTAAGAGGACAAGACCTAGCCAAGTTGATGCAAAGGTGAACTTAGAAGCCAATCAAGTAAATCACACTTAAGTAATTAATGTGGCACCTCTGTGATATGCAAACATGCAGATGGTAAAAAATAATTACCCAGTATTTGCAAACATTGTAATGTCTTGCTGATATGGTTGACAATGAAAAAAGAACATTGAAATTACATGCTATCAAGTATGTGATCATTGATAATGAGTTATGGTGGAGAAGCTTGGATGGAGTACTTATAAAATGTGTGGATGGAAAACAAACATTGGAGATTTTTCAAGAAATGCACAATGGGGTGTGTGGTGGTCATTATATGGTGAATATTACTGGACACAATATTTTAAGACCTAGATTCTGGTGGCCTACAACTTTTAAAGATGCTCACAAATTTGTTAAAACTTGTGACCCTTGTCAATGATTCTCAAGAAAACTAAAGTTTTTAGGAAACATGCCACTCAGAACTATGACAATTGAAGCCCCTTTCTAGCAGTGGGGGATTGATTTCATTGGGGAGATACTAGAAAAATCTAGTGGAGGTCACTCATGGATTCTTGTTGCTACCGAATACTTTGCAAAGTGGGTGGAAGCTATACCTACAAGGAAGGCAACAAGCAAATTGGTAGTGGATTTTCTATTGAATACTATTCTTATCAGATTTGGAGTCCCTCATAGGATTATCTCAAGCAATGCTATGTGTTTTAGATCAGATGAATTCAAGTACTTTTGTGAGAAACAAAACATACAAGTCTCTTATTCTTCACCTTACCATCCCCAAGGAAATGGTCAAGTTGAGTCTAGTAATAAGAGCTTGATGAAGATAATCAAGATAGTTATGGAGAAGAACAAAAAGGACTAGGATTCAAAATTAAAATTGGAACTCTAGGCATATAGAGTGACTGTGAAAAAGGCCACTGGTTATTCACCTTTTGGTTTAGTGTATGGTCTGGAGGCAAGATTTCCATTAAATAACCTGCTCAAGATGTACAAGTTTGTGCAGGAATATGATGGAGAAATATTTGATGATATGCAAAACAGGATTAATAATTTGGTTTAGTTGGATGAATCTAGGAGGGAGGCTCAAGATAAAAACTTGAAGATGCAATTGCGACTTAAGCACTTATATGATAGAAAAGATTCCCCCAGGAAATTTAAAGTTAACAACATGGTGTTAGCTTGGAATGCAAGAGTTCACAATAAAGGAAAACATGGAAAATTTGAAGCATTATGGATTGGCCCTTACTTGATAGCCAACACTCACAGGAAAGATTCATATTTTCTTCAAATCCTAACTGGTGAACTTTTTGAACTGCCAATACATGGATAATTCTTAAAGCCATACTTATCCTAAGTATGTTATCTTCCATGTACATTCTTTTTGTATATTGTGTATATAGGTGTGTTTGCTTTTGTTTTGTTTTGGGTCTTGCTACCTCGTTTGGGTAGATCCTTGGTTTGGGTCCTTTTGTTTTAATCCACATTTTGGTTTGCTTCGACCTAAGATTCTAGTGATCTCACCATGCCTATAGGAGGAATACGTCCCCAGTTGGAGCCACTGATGGAACCTTAATTCTAGTGTCCCATCTTAAACCCTTGTCACATTTAGGAGGGTTTTTGAATTTTGCTTCCTTAAAATCAGTTAAGCATTTTGTTTGGTTGTTGACTTCCTATTGCCCGTTGCCAGTCACTATTTTAATACTTTCTATTAGATAGCTGATTTCCTCATCATGAGTTTAGAAAAAATAAGCTATGTCATGACTTTGGGGTTCTTGAGATTTTATTTTATCTATTGTATCATCCTAGGTAGTCCCTCTATCATAACAACTTATTGAACATGTGCATACAAGTTTTCACTTAAGTTCAGCTAGCTTTATGTCCTTATTACTCATCGCTGATCACTTTTGAGATATATGTTTTAAAATAGCAATGAGTGATGAGGTGATATCTCTTTGGTATTTCTCATCGCTAATTGTTCTTTGAGCTTCTGTCTACGATTAACGATGAGTGAGGTTCTTATGGGATTTCTTATCACTAATTTTTTTTGAGTTCTTAAGGTTGTAATAGAGATAACAATGACTTCTCACTTCACGATCCCAGTTTCATCACCTATTGCCAATATGTTGTAAAGGGATTGTTTGCAATTATCTATGAGCGAGATCATGAGTTTCCAATTGTATCACCCTCGTGGATTCATTTTGAGCACTAAGGTTATGATTAGCGATGAGAAATATTGTCCCTTATGAGGATTTTTCTCTTGCTAATTTGATTACATTCTATTTGTGATGTCTTTTATCATTATGCAGGTGTACGTGTCAAACTGTGGTGCTTACATCTCTTGTCACTGATTGGAGTCAAGGTGCAAAGTTGAATTAGCGAGGAGGGATGGAGATGAAGATGATCAAGAATCCAACCATAGATCTAATGGCCAATATTTTGTTGCATGAGGTACTTGCATCACTGATAGAGATGGGAGAGAATGAAGTGAACCAGCGATTCACGACAACTGCTACATGAAGAAGCAATGTGTCAGAATCTTAAGGATTTCATATAAAGTAGAAAGAAAAGTAGTGAGGTGGATTATCAACCATTGATACATTTTCAAAGTTGAAGGATGAATGATTAAGGTTCAAAATTGAATGGCTACTTATCAATTAGCTTGTGCGAGCTTACTATCAAATATTAATGGTGACATGCTCCCCTCTTGGCCATAACTAAAAGTAGATATCTTGTTTATTGTGCATCCCAGTTCATTGGCTAGCGGAAGGAATTCCAGAGGTTGAAGAATTTGTGAGGAAAACTTTAGAGATTATCTACAACTAGGGTGACACAACTTTCATCCGGGTAAGAAAAACTGATACATTCTATTAATTAAGGTAGTACGATGAATGCCCATGAAAACTAATAAGAAAATTGATGGAAAATGCCATTTAGACTTTTTCCTGGTGCTTTCAATTTGATAATTGAGCATTGTCTAAATTGTGAAGAAATTTGTCCTATTAAACAATAGAGTTTTATCCTATCATAATTGTGAAGGGTTTTTTTTGGTTGTAAGAAATTGTAAACCCTAATCTCCATTTGTGTTACAAACATGAGTGACCCAAAACCTAGTGAGTCTAGTATTAGACTAGAAAGGAAACCAAAACAAAAAAGGGTCAAAAGATGGAAAACCCAACATGCTTCAGCTGAAGCTGAGCCCAAACCAATAGCTATGTCTAACCCTCTTCCTAGTACTCCTTCGGCTTCCACAAGGTCCATAAGTGAAAAGAAGGATACATAAAAGTTTATGTAAGAAACTTCAAGAGGTATCAAAGAGGGAGTGTCATGGATTGGTAAAAGGCCCACAAGATAAGTTGTTGTTACCACTAGGTTGATTGATGATGCTAATGATATTGGTGAGAAACCCCATCCCCAAAGTGGATGGAAATTGTTTAAGTATGCTTTCAACAGGAAAAATTCTAGTAAGCCTGCATGCTTTTTGTGGGGGTTGAACCTGTGAAAGTCAGTAGTTCCAAATGTGTTTGTGGAAGTTGATTTAATGATGGAGCTAGCAAGGCACTATGACCCTACTGACAGGAAAATCAAGAGTGAGAATGATGATATAATTCTGGAGGTGACTAAGGATAAAATTTTGGATGTGTTTGGGTTGAATCCCAATTACACTACAAATTTCAGGCATGCTGACTTGTATGCTGAATATCAAGGAAGAAAATTTGGATATAGAAAAGCAATACTTGTGCGACATAAAAGGAATAGAAAAAGGTTCACTATTCAAGATGCTAAGCCTTTTGAGTGTGGAGAATTTGAAGACTATTTCAAGAACACTTATTATTGTTTGAACTAGGTACTAGCTCAGGATTTTGAGGTTAGAATAGCCCCTAATTTGTTGGTGATGGTGGAAGATATAGAAGAATATAATCAAAACACTAGTTTTGATTATGCTAACTTTTTTTCCCAACAAATGCATGAGGATTTTCTTAATTTGAAAAGGGAATCACTCCCTCTATATTTCCCTCATTATTCCTTATTGATGCACATGCTCTTGTGGGAAGGAGATTATGAGAGGAAAAGAAAATTAAATTTAAGGATTGTGAATAGTGAAAATGAGGCCATCCCTATGCAAATGTGGACATATATTTGGGATCAAGATTGCTCCAGTTCTAAAAACATTTTTTTTTCCAATGTTGTGAGACATGGTATCCTAGAGTAATTGGGTGTGGCACCTAGATCCATACTTTTTATAGAAATTAGAAATGTCATGCACCCAATGGATGTACCAAGTTTTGTAGCCACACATAATTGGGCTCACTAGTTTTTACATTCTAAATATTCTTTGATAAGGGTTTATAGAGCTAAAGTGGTGGCCCATTGCTTACCTTTGTATGTCTTAAACAAGTTGAATTTCATGGAGCTCAAGTGGTAAATGGAAGTCATGGATTTTGAAAAGTTTAGAAAGGATAGAAAGGGCTTTGTTGTATGCCCCCAATGCTCTTTTTCTTATTTTAAGGTCACTTCCCTTGAAGGGTATCAAAAATTGGAAATTATAGTAAATAATATTAGAATGCATATAGATGTGGTTAGAGTTTTTGATCTAGACGGATTTGTGGCTAGAAAGAGAAGACAAGAAAACTTAGGCATTATACATCATGAGTTTTTCTATAAAGATGATGTACTATGGAACCTGGCAAGTGATGGGGCTGTTATTGCTAGGAAAATGGAATGGACAACTATGAAAAATGTTGAGGAGAAGATTATGAAAAGGAATGCCTTCTACATTAGTCCATACAATGAAATTTCAAACCCCTTGGAGAGGTTGTAAAGACCCACACTTCCTTGAACCAAAAATTTCACCTATTTTTTTTTTTTAAAGTAAATCCCTGAATGTCTTGCTCAATGAGTTGTATACTCAAGACCTTCTATCCATATGAGATAGGCATCTATCCATTCAAGATAGGCATCTAACCATACGGGTTAGGATAATGTCCATACGGGACCAATATTCATCTATCCATCCGGGATAGGCATCTAACCTTTCGGGTTAGGTTAATGTCCATTTGGGGAGCAAGATCTATCTATCTAAATAAGGTAGACATCTAACCACACGGGTTAGAAAATGCTCTAGCCAGAGACTTAGAATCATCGGGACCATCCGGGTTCTGAGTCACTCTCTAAAGACTACACTCCCCTACTAGGAGTGCACCGAGGTCAACATCCTTAGGAGTATGTGAGATAATAATAAAAGCTTGAGTCCCATGTCAGAACTTGGCGTAAAGCCTCGAGGAATCAAGTGAATCCATCTGAGATTCCTTCTAAGTATAACAAGTAATCTCTAGCTTCAATTTTAATATTTATTTATCTTCCTTTATCTTAAGGTATCTTAACAAGGCCAATAAGGTAAACACCATTAACCAATCCTAAATCCCCACCCCGAGTGCCTGCATACTATGGAAAACTTTGTCCCTAGACTGCCTACATACATCGTTTCAGCACGGGATCAAGGCATGGAATATGTAGTTCTGTTTTCTAATCTATTGTTGGATGTAAACTATCTTGTGGGTACGCAACCCTTTCTAGGGCCATCTCCCCAGATAGTTTCTCTTCGGTTGCTAGCCACATGAGGGAGCATAAAGATTTATGGTGATCTTTTGTTTGTTTCCTAATTCATCTATGTCCTAAATTCCTATAAGTCACATCACCCTTTCCCGTTGAACAACAAATCATCAAAGATAAAAGAATTAAAAAGTCAATTTACATGCCCTAACCCTATTGGGGTTTTCTATAATTTTTACTAGCGAATGTAAGTCCATTATAATATTATCTTTTTTAGATTATCGATCCAAGAGGGATTTCCTGCCCCTTGGATTTTAACTCCAAAAATTTTCCTTATTACTCCCTGGCGATTTATAGGGATGATGCCACAGACACCATTGTTGCAGCTTTATTAGGCTATAAGTGCAGTAACTCAAGTACGACGACATTACCCGTAAACATGAGTCAGAGGCACCGTTAATATCGAACGTTGCTAGTTTTTATGTTTTCCTCCTCTTATTTAAGTCTTCTATCTAAGAAGAAATTAAATGCATTATCAATAATAAGAAAAGTAGCTTGTGCACATAAACCAAATGGAATATAAAAACTTTATACCTTCTTGCTAAGGAAGTAAAATTAAATGAACTTACTAAAAACTATTTATTCAAGTATATTTGCTAGGAAGAAGTATTACTTACATCCTATGAAAGTATAAATTTTTGTAACAATGAATTGAATAGTCAAATCCATTTATGAAATAAAAACACTTAAACATAAAGTTAAATTCTTCAAGATGGATGATCTCATTTATAGATGGTATGAATCTAATTATTTGAAATGTTAGTATTTTCTAGAAAGGAAAAGTTTGAATCTATTCGCATAGTCTATGTCATAGAATAAGTAGTTTTGATTTAAATTGCATGACACTAATATTTTCAAGATAAATATTCATCTAAGTTAGCATAAATAATTCCAACTCAAAGAGACTTCATGGCATAATCTATTGTTTCAAGACAAAAAATTTATTAATTTTGGTTACATAACTAAATAAATAATCCAACAAAAAAAGAGACTTGATTTAAATTGTATAATTTATTATACTAATTTCTTAGATAGATAAACCGATACAATGTCTTAATAAGAGCCTTGATTTTTAATTGTATAAGTTATAGTACTAATGCCTCAATATTTATGATCTATCTAAAGAAGGTTTGCATTAATTTGCATAAGTTTATTCTTGATAATATTCTAATAATTACATAATTATTTAATCACTATGACCTTGTTGTAATTAAATGAGTCAACCTTGTTTTAAGAAAAATTGAATCTACTTGCATATTGAGGGAGAATTAATTTAAAGAATAACCATGATTTTTAAGTTTATTGTAAATATATTAAATCATAACTATGATGTGCTATAAACCTTAAATCCCAAGAAAATAAATTTATTATATGGAGAGAGAGTTTACAATAAATCTAAGAGCTAAGTTTGTGGCATAACAAAAAAGAAATTTGATTAAAGATATGTTATTAATGCCTTAAGTTAGATAGTGTTTTATAAATTTAAGTTTATAATTTAATGTCTAATGGTCATAATTATTATTATAGAGTTGTAATTATTGTCATAAAAATATAGTATTGCCATAAGATATAAATGTTGTCATTCCTCTATTTTAAAATTTCTATAACTAAGTCCATACTCATAGTTTATCATTATTTATGAAGAAGAGAGATATATTATAAGTCCATTAATTAAATTCAACATTAGCTAGTAACCAATTCCATATTTGTTCAAAGGAAATTAAATACTATCTCATAGAACCATAGTTTGGACCAAATTTTTATCAACCATCGATGTTAGTTAATTTATTGTCTTGCTAAGTTAGGATAACTTTATTAAAATTAAGAAGTTTATAGATTATTATTATTATATTTTTTTTTTAATGAATAAACCCACCCTTTGATAGTTAATTAGACCAAATATTTTATTATTTAATCTATCCAATTGATAACCCTTTTTAAAAAAAAAATTATCAATTTTTTTTTTCAAAGAACAATCTAACTTTAAACTTATTTCATTTAAGAGTTAAATGAATATTAATTAGATATTATAAAGAACTTGAATACAAAAGCACATATGTATTTTAACACTAATAAAATAATATTTATTTATAAATTTTATTTTACAAAAAAATGATTTATATTTGTAATAACATTAACCGGATTAAAGGAAAATAATTTCTTTGTAAATAAATATAAATGAGAATAAATATATTGATTTAAAGAAGAAAAAAATAGAATAGGAATAATAATAGTAGAAAGATTAGTTCCATTCTAGATTTAGTTAGAAAAATAAAAATAAATAAATAATAGGTTGATTCTAACAAATTTTCTAGATTTGATTAGTTATTCTAAAAGAAAATCAAAGTAAAGAATACCTTGATGTTCATGGAGTTGCAACAAATTTTCTCTTTGTGCCTTCTTCAACTTGATTCTTCCTCCTTCAATCCTATCTTTCTTCAAAATAATAGCATAAAAATACCATTCATGTGTTGTTGATGAGAGAAGAAATGGCCTCAATTTATAGACTTGAGAGGAGGTAAATGAAGTGTCAAGATTGGAGATTGATTCAACGGCTAGGATTGTTTGAGAAGATGGGGTTTGGATTGTTAGCTTCACTTTGTGACAATTGTCACAAGAAGAAGGCTTTAAAAATAGGACCACATGGCATGGGAAGAGGAGCCAAGGGTGCTCACACATGTGTGAGCACACCTTGGGAGAAGTGGATATGACAAGTCTCCACACCTTTCCCAAGACCATAAAATTCGTCACTTATCTTTAAGTGACCTTTTAGGGGTTCATACTTTGCCCAAAAGGCCATACTATGTTTTCAATAAGCTTCCACCCCATAGGTACCTACCCTGGGGGTTCATTTTTACCCTAAAGTCAATAGAACAAGCCCAAATAACTATATGGAAGAGAATTCTAATTTTAAAATACAAAATTTGATTTGTGAGCACATCTTGGGTAGATGGGATGTTGACATGTCTATGACATATAAAAGAGAGGGTGGCTTGATAATGACATGTTTATGATATGTAAGGGAGGGTAGTTTGACCATGTGTGCTCACAGATGTGTGAGCACACATGGGGAAGCTAAATGGCGAAAAGAGGAAAGGTAACATGCATAGTGTGAACTCCCACACAAGGGTGAGTGGGGATGAGTTGTAAGGTGATAGTGACTTGTGCATGCAAGTTACATGTGAGTGAGATTAAAATAAATTTTTAAATTTGAAAAAATATAATGAAGATTAATTAATCAATTAATTTAAGATTAACTAATTAATGGATTATGAAGGATAGTGACATCTCCCTAATCCTAATTAATTAGATTAAATGATGTATTATATTAAATTAATGTGACTTAGGAAAATGGATAATTTTATTATTTAAGTATAATGATAGATTGTGTCAATTAATAATGCTTAGGATAGGATGGGGACACTTGTCACTTAATGAATTAGCTTTTTATTCACAATTATTTTATTCATTTTTATTTTATTTTATTATTATTTTAATTTTAATTTTTTTCTAATACCATTTGCTGAAATTATTAATGAAATACTTATTTATTAATATTGTTAACTTTTATTTGTTCCTTTTTAGGAGTGTGTATTTAATAATTTTTTATTTTTATTTCTTTTATTTATTTATTTATTTAATCTCTACCTTCTTCACACATAAATTAATTGTATAAAAAAACTTACATAATATTACCACACAAAATTATAATATGTCTAAAGTTTTAACAAAAAGAGGGTATTTAATTATTATACTATGATAAGGGACCATCAGTCTGGTCAATTTAAAGTAAAAGTAAAGGAGGTTGTAGACAGAGCCTAGATCCTTTTAGAGCAACAATGACAACAATAGGCTATGGATATCCCAGAAAGGCCTTGAGATGTTCAAGAGGTCAGAGAGGAACAAGTGGTGAAACATCTACTAGGGAATGAAGAAGTTGAGCAGAAATTTCCCCTTCCCCATATTGAAGAGACTAATAGTTCAGATGTTCCTCTTGATAGGATTGTCCAGTGGCACTATGATAGAGAAAATGATGATGATTCTAGGATTAGGGAGTGTGATGAGTTCTTGGATGATGATAAATTTGTGCAAACCAAAGAGTTTTAGAAGTTTATGATCCAACAAAGGATTAAGGAAAGAAAAGAGAGACTAGAAACAACTTGAGTCAATGTTGAACCTTCTTATCAGGAGGAAGCTGAGAAAGTAGAGGAAGAAAAGATTAAGGCTAAAATTGCAGCCATTACTCCTACTGAAGCTCACAAAATTGTTATGGATAGTGGAATTATGCTATTACTAGAATGTAGTATCACAACTGCCATAGCCTATGATGGAATTAGAAGAGATGCTCAAGCTCTGATATTTGAAGATCAGTTTGAGAATAAAGTATTTGGTTCCAGGTATATTCCAAAGCTACATGCCCTTGCAATTTGGTCTATGGCACCTAACACTAACAAACATGAGGTTGCTAGGCCAATTTAATAGGTCATGGATTCACTAGTGGTCAAAAGAGTTGCTGACATAACTCCAATCTAGGTAGCTGAATTAATTGCACATAATGCAATGCTTAGTGTGGATACTACACATATTTCTCAAAAGAAATATGAATCTTTGGTCTAGGAATATAATAAGGATTTGAATGAATTGATTCGAATGAGAGCTACCATTCAAGCTACCCAAAAGATAGTGGCTCAATCATCTCCCTCTTCCTCATTTGATATATGTCTACACAAGATAGAGAGACTTTGGCCCTCAGAATTGATGGTTTAAGAGGAAAATTAACTACTGAAGAGGAAAATGTCAAGCAGGCCAGACTAGAGACAGTCAAGGTGGCCAATGATATTTTTAGGGATTAGATTAAGCATAGACTAACCAAGTTGGTCCATAGGGCTAATGAAGTATGGGCTACATATAAAAACATTCATGAGGAAAATATAAAGTATTTGCAAGTATAGGAAGCATTTAGGAATGAGTGAAATAATTGGATTGCTAGAGTAAGTTCTCTAAAAGAGATGACACCAAAAATAAGGGAGGATCCCAAGGCACCCACATATATTCCTGGCATCTTGAAGACTATTGACTCAATAAATGAGGTAACCACTTTCCATGGAAAATTGAGAATACAACTCCAAATCAAGTTGAAAATATTTAAGGAAATGGAGAATTGTGGCATGCCTAAAATATTGAATTTCAAGGGTGAATTACATCTGTTTGACACCTGGAAGGAAGATTTGGGAGGATTGCTTGATGCTGCTATGATGCATTTTTTTGTCACTGATTACCTCTTGCTCAATTCAGACATTGATATGATGGTAGAGATTGAGTAAAAAATGGATATATTTGTTAAGGAAGCAACAATTTTAATTGATGCAAGGTACTCCCAATATATTACTAAGATGTAGGATTGATTGAATGTTAAATGGCCCACCAAGGAGGAGTATAATGTTTGGTTGGAGAAGTATATAGAGTGAATAAGGAGAATAATGGATAGGAGAAGAATAATACATAGCCTAAAAATAGTACAAATTAGGCTTTCGATAAAACATGTTGGCATTTGGAACACATGGAGAATATCTTGTGACTAATGTAACAAACCAATGATGTGTTTTAGGGTGGGACCTATTTTCCATGAAGATTTGAGGATATCTCTACCTCATGTTTATTTGCTTCACCTAAAGACTCAAGCGTAACCATGAAGGGAATATTGATGCAAGTGGTCCTATGAGATCATGACATGTGTGCTATTTGGTTTGAGGCTTGGTTTACTCCTTCATCTCTATAAGAAGGATTTCAGGACCAGAAGCACGAGAGTTAGAAAATTTTGAGTTGATACTGCTAGTGTTATCAAGAAAATATGAAGCAAGTTTTAGGGTATTTGGTTTAAGTTCCTTTTGGAGTTCATACTCATGCATGTAAGACTGATAATGGTATAGCATTTTATGATACATAGTAATATTGGTTTCATGGTTATTCTCTCTCCCTGTATGTGTGTTATTAGTTATGATTGAAAGTAGTCAAGGATTTATTTCATTTTTCTCTATCATTATCTGATGGATGTTCAGATTCATGTTTTCCTATCGATTCAATGAGTTGATGTAAATGCTTATATGAGAGTGATAACTTATAATTATTATGTGCTAGGATATTTGTAAGAAGTGATAATCCTGGAGTCACAGAGAAATATTGTAATGCAAGATTACTTGGGATTATATGTATTATTGTTTGAATTGTTATCAGTTTATGTCAAAGGATATTGACTTTGTGCTCTGGATAAAGACACTGGTTCATGCGGGATATTAGTGTTACATTTATAGTGTTGATTCATTATTACTCAATATTTTAACCATAAAATTTCAAAGGGAACACCGCTGTTACTTGTTCTTTTAGGTGTTTTTTTCCCTCATAATCAATTCATTTAACATTAGCATAATAACCTTCCAACTTATTTAATGTTGTTATTAAGTGGTATCATGAGAGATATATGTTATTAACAATGTATTTGGTTGCAATTGTAGAAAGGTTTTTTTTAGGTATACATTGTGGGATCACCCTCCTAGGTTTCATAGAGCCCAAAGAGTAGAATAGAAGTTTAAGCAGCCTCTATTTGTTCATTGGCCAATCCCTCTAGTATTACTGGTAATTGGAAATGGGAAAATCCATAGGTATGTCTAAAGATCAGTTTGATTCTTAAAAAATAACCAACAAGTTTGATCACTCTTCCACTTAAAAGTGGACTGAAACAATTAGATGTATCATTATCCATCATCTTAAGATTAGAATAATTTGTGTGAAGCTATGTTATCCATGGTTACACTCTAGTGAATGCCATCTCATCAATTATTCACAAGTGCATAAAGTTCCCATTTGAAAATGAAATATTTATAGTGCACCATAGTGGGTTTAATCCTTTGGCTTCCCATGGAAGCTTTTCATTGAATTTATTTTGGCTTCAACCTATGGAACCTATTAAGACTTGTGAGGATTTATTTTTCAGATTGAATGCCAAAAGTTTAAGGAAAAGCATATAGCGAAACTATCCCTTAGCAATATCACACCTAAGGATGATAAGTCTATGGTTGTTCCTCCTACCCCGCCACTTGTGGATGAACCTATAACTGAATCACAAGCTATTCCTATTAAATAAGGTAAATATGTTGATGTTCCTCCACCCATATCATACAAAATATTGAGAGATAATCATATAATTCCCTTTGTGGCTCCGAAATAAAAATAAGTATATAGACCTAAGAAGATAGTGGTTTCCAAACCCTTGATGGTCCCTTCAGTTCCTCCCTTAAGGGAAGAAAAGAGATTGATGGTTGAAAACTCACTTGTACACCTTCAAAAATTAAAAATTGTGCAAGAAGAAATAAAAATTCTAAAGAGCATACCTGCACAAACATTGTGCTATTGCTCGTTGATTGGAGATAAGAATAAAACAACACCTCATGACCAAATAAAAAATCAAATAAATCACATGATGAACTACCACCTTTTCCTAAAAAATGAAAATGAACCCTACATGTTTCAACCAAAACAAAAATTGAAGCATGAACATACAATTGACATTGTGCTAAAATTGATGAACAAGTACATAATGGGATAAATTTGTTGTTTTCAAAATCTATGAGTCTAGGTAGGGGAAACTATGATGATCCTCCTAATGAGAGTGGCCCACCACATGTTTAACCTAGTGATTCTCCTAGTATGAAACTTATTGTAATCCCTTTGGCTAGTTGTCCACCTGCCATTTATGATGAGAAATATTGGGATGTAAATGACCTGCTTTAAGTTGGCTCTCATGTGTAGTACCTTTATTTTGTTTTCTTGCATGTGATGTGATATCCTAGGTTGTTCTTCTTGGTGTGTCTTCATGTTTGTGAGTTTTCAGATGGCCCTTGTTGCTTTGTTGGTGCAAGGATACAAAACAAAATTAAGATGTCATGGAATTATTCTATTTGTATCTTTATTCTTCTATATGTCATAAAATTTGTTGTCTTGCATTTTCCTTTTGGGGATGATACAAGATGTTGGGACATTTAGGTCTCTTCCATGTTTTCCCAAAAGCTTGTTTCTTCTCTCTTTCTCTATGTGTCATTGTTTCTTTGTGTTTATTGTTCCATGATATTTGGGGAATGATGTCAATTTTGATATCTATTTTATCATTGTAGCAATGACCTATACTAACCTCAGATCCATGGATCCCTTCCATGACCATATTTTTTATTGTTTGAAGCATTGAATTTGGGGGTAACCCTTTACCATGAGGTAGCTTTATTTGGAAACATATCATTCCAATAGGGATTTCCAAATAAGCTCTCACATCCTTATCATATAGCATTTTTCTACCTTAAACTAATTGCTCACAACATGGTGTTTAGAAATTTATTTAAGGTGGGGGCATATACATTCCATTATGTTCTTCACTTCGTTCACACACATTGGACTTAGTGGTGTGTTTCCATTGGAATTTTTGCTTCAGTTTGTTCACATGCATTGAACTTAATGTTGCATTGACATAACATCTTGATCACTTTATCGTACCTTATTAGGGTTATCAAGGAGTACAACTCTTGGTATGGTTGTTAATGGGTACATACCTAGTGAATATCAAACTTCACTAGAACTAGTGTGTTTCTCATACCTTGTCATGGGTACACACCTAGTGAATATCAAACTTCACTAGACCTAGTGTGTTTCTCATTTTGTCTTGGGGGCTCACCTCATGAATATAAAACTTCACTAGCCCGTGTTGCCTTCAAGATTTTGATTCACCTAGAAAACATAAGACTTTACTATTGTGTGAGTCATGAACACCTTTGGTTTGGATCTTAGCATAGCACAACTTGCTAACTTGTGATTATCCATACCCTCCTTTGAATGTTGTTTTGACATCATGCATGTTTGTGTATGTTTTCTTGCTACATCTCATACATGTGTGTGTTCCTTTGTGCTTATATTAGTTTTCCATGGGATATTAGATCTCTGGGGCTTGCGCACCCCCCCTAGATCCTTAGTTATCATATCTCTTTAAAATTTGAACAATCAAACCCCTTTTGGCATGGATTTTCTAGTTTAGTGTCAGTTTGAACATAAGTTCATACGCTCACTAAAGTGGGGTTAAATGTACCATCATAAATTGTCACCCTTAACAATTTCACACTATTTTTTCCTCTCCCTAAATTATTGAACTTAATTGACCCCCTATTTCTCTAAATTATGCATTTCAAGGCTCATTTTTTACTATTTTTTGAGAAATTTCAAGCATTAAATGAATGCATCCATTTAATGTTTTTCCCCTAGCAGCCCATGTCCTAGAAAATAGGGCTAGGAATAGGACACCCTTGGGTATCTAAGTCCCCCTATTTTTCTGAGATCAAATTTTGAGTATGTCAATGTTGGTATTTTAACATTTAGAATTCAAATTGAAAAAGTTAGCTTTCAAGATTTAATTTGCAGGAAATTGAATAAATACCTATAGAAACCTAGTTATTGCATCATTTGCGATGGAATAGGGAATTTCTAACAACAAGTGAACATTAAGAGCAATTATTATTGTCAAGATATTGTCAAGAGAAACATTTGAAAGATTCATTGAATCAATTCAAGATTCAAGCATCATGTCAAGTCTTATGTTAGTCCATGTTATCATTGTTTGTGAAGGATAACCCTGGTTGTAGATCTCTAAGAAATTTAAGAAATCAAGCAAACAAGAGACAAGACCTTGAGGTGATTCGTATGACTTCATTCCTTCAAGGAAGCCATTGAAGGGTGGTAAGTTGCAACACTTTTTTGATTCATCATTCCTTCCTATCATTTATCTATTTTTATCATTGAGATTGCCATTGTGGAGGTCAAAAAACTAACACAGAGTTTGACTAAGGAAAGCCCCTAAATGACCCATCATTTCTTCTCTGTTTGAATGTGTAGGTTCTAGTTTTGGGGAGGATTGGGGGAATTATGAAGAACTATCATTCATTGTTGCATTTGAAGCCCTAAAACTTGTCAACTCATGGAATCTTACTTATAGAATTATTTGAAAGTGATCTAAAAAGTTTGAAAATGTAAATGGGAGTCTCATATCTACCATCAATTGATTGCAAAAACATAGCAAGACACCCCTATAAGGAATTAGATGCCCTTGGGCACCACTGACCCCATATGCACATTGAAACAAAATTTTCTAGATAGGTACATAACCCTCTGCCCTTCCCAAATCTGCCTACAAATATTTGTTTTATTTTATTAGTTGTTGAGATATTTCATTTTTCATATTGGGACACATAGTCTAATTAGGTTAATCAAGACAAATCAATTCCAATCCATTTCCCATTTCATGAAGACGCATATTTAGGTCTAATTCGCTCACCTTCATGGTTGAAAGTCAATATAAACACCTTTTTGGTCTCCATCTCAATGAAACATTGGGAAAAGGGCCATTGAACTATAGGTTATACATTCATAGACACACAATCACCCCCTTTTTCTTTGTTTCACTCATATTTCTCTAAAAATGTTAGTGGCCTTGCTTAAAACTTCAAAATATTAAATAGTTAATAAATAAATAAATTCCACATTATCACTTAACCAATGTTTCACTTTCTTATTAATTAAATTCCATGACAACCATGCAAACTTTAGTAGTATGGGTAGCTATAGAAAGATGGAGACCAAAAAGTTCCCATTATACTTTTTGGTGCCATAAAAGATATCACATGATCATGTTACAATGCAATGCACTCACATTATATCTTGTTAGTGACCGATCCTAGGCTTGGTCACTACCAAGCCATAGTGCACTCATACTTTAAAGAACAAAAAATACTTCTCACTCTCTTTCTCTTCCCATCTCTCTCTACCTCCTTATATAGGTCAAAATCTCACTCTTCCTTAGACTATATACATGAAATAAAAATTTAAGCATAAGTGAATTTATATATAGACATTTATTCTCTTATAATTTAAGTTATATTTCATTTATACAGTTTCAAGAGGTTTAAGAATGGTTTTGAATCTCTAGGATTTATAATGAAAATTCTTGGTTTTGAAAGATCTAATAATTTTTTAGATATAGTCAAAATTTAGTAATCAATAGGCTCTTACAACCTTTCTTTCTCTCTCTCTATCTCCCTTGAGCTCTAGACCTCTCTCTCTTTCTCTCTCACACACACTCTCTCTCTCTCTCTCTCCCAATCTCCATCCCTTTCTCTACCTCTCTATCTCTCTCTCTCTCTCACCCCTAAGCTCAAAACCTACCTCTCTACCTCTCCCCCCCTCCCCCTCTCTATTTCTCTCTCTCCCTCCTTCCTTCCTTCCCTCTATACTTCTCTCTATCTCACCTATCCCTCTCCATCTCTCCATCCCTCTTTCTCTCTCCCTCTCTCTCCTTCCCTCTCTACTTCTCTATCTCACCTCTCTCTATCTCTCCATCCCTACTTGTCTCTCCCTCCCTCATTACCTCTCTACTTCTCTCTATCTCCTCTCTCCCTATGTATATAACTAACTCTCCTTCCCTCAATACCTACCTCTACCTCTCTCTACTTCTCTCTCTATCCCTCCTTCCATATTTACTTATCTCTATCTACCCTATCCCTCACTCCATCTCTCTCACTCTCTTGAGGTAGGTAGGTATAGAGGGAGAGGTAAGAAGAAGTAGGTAGAGGGAGGGAGGGAGAGGTAGGTAGATATGGAGAGGGGAGATAAAGAGTGGATAGGGAAAGGGATAGAGGAGAGAGAGAGAGAGAGAGAGATCTTGTTGATTACTAAAATTTCAATGTTTAAAAAATTATAAGATCTTCTAAAACCTGGAATCTACATTATAACTCCTATAGATCCAAAACCATTCTCAAACATCCTGAAACTATATACATGAAATATAACTTAAAGTATAAGAAAATAAATTTCCATATATAAATTTCACTTATACTTGAATGTTTTTTCATGCATATAGTTTGAGGAAGAGAGAGAGAGAGAGAGAGAGAGAGAGAGAGAGAGAGAGAGGTATTTGTGTTCCTTGAAAACATGAATGAGTTATATAAAGCTCATATTATTATCTACTTTGGGAAATTTCAATACTTAGGGTTAGATTTTCCTTGGGAATCCAACCCAAAAGGTTAGAATTACATGTTTATGTCAAATTCTAAAAGAATGACACAATGTTGAGTGTACTCTCCATTAGGTTTGTAGTCAATAACAAAGTAACATCGAGCTCCCTCTTAGAATTCCAACCATGTAATCTTTTTTACATTTTGAATATTTTGAGGTTTTTATCTTTAATATCTTTTGCTAGTGTCTCCATTTTTTTTCAAAAAACCTACATACAGTATTTTTGATCTCATTTTTTACGAACTAGACTTTGATTAGTTTCCAAAAAATTCATGTGGGGCACACTCAATTTCTATTTTTCAAGATGTGTCCACTTTGAAAAATTAGTAAAAAATAATATTTTCATTAAAAAATAGTAGAAAAATCGAGCATAAACTACATTGTGTTAGCTATATTTTCACCCAAGCAATTTTTGAAATACGAAAATGATGAGGGCACAACCCGAGACACAGAAAAAAAAATAACCCACAAACAAGAGAATAATTTTATTATTCAGAGAATGGAACTTCTTACATGCAGAGGATCTCAAATCCCCTAGTTCTACAACACATGCAAGCTACAAAAGCTACAGAATAACCCTTTCGCAACATGCGAGCTTGTCCCCAAAAAGTTACCCAAAAATTAGAAAACCCGCCCATAAATAGAGCTCCTCATTTGTTTGGAGCCAAAAAAACATTCAATTTGAGTTTAGGCGGTTTGGCACTGAAAATTTACAACATGAAGTTCAAATTTCAAAAGAGCACTTGCAATGGTATCTTCTAGAAAGTGCACCAACTTCGCGGGGTCATAACTTTTGATCCAAGATTCTGATTCGTGAACCGTTCAAACCGTTGGAAAGGTCTCGAAGTCAAGAATGCGCTCGAAATCCACTACGCCGATTTCGGCAAGTTTCGGGGCCGATCTAGAAGCTCTAAGTGCCTCAAATCCCACTCGGAAGGTTTTTAGGTGCAAATCTGGGAAACTAAAACTGCAATAACTTTCCACCCAGGAACCGAAAATAAAAATCGTGAATTGGGAATTTCATTATGACGAAAAGGGTATCCAAAAATGTAAAAACATCTAAAAATTGGGAAACTTGAAATTTAACTATTTTTGGGTGATGCAAGATTGCCCTTACACCACTGGATGCTCCTGCATCAGACACCCAGGGTAATTTGAGAAGTGACCTTGTCACATCTCAGATTGGTTGAGGAAAACCCAACCGGTCAACTACTGCCTTAGATAGCCAGGATGAATCTTCAATAGGCCTTCCTTTCCATTTCACCAGATATTCTTCATACTGCTTGTTTCTGGTACTCCTTCCCACATGACTATCCAAGATTGCTTCAATCTCCTCCTTTTCTGAAGTAGGTGCTAGAATCCTACACTGTTCCATCATTGGTACTTCCTCTGAGCCACCTTCATGATACTCTGTCAAATCTGAAATGTTGAACACAGGGGAAATGTTGATTCCATCAGGTAACTCTACCTCATATGCATTCCCTGAATAATGCTTCTACAAAATCTTACAAGGACCGAACTTCTTCATCTTCAATTTGTTATATGTTCCCACTGGAAACCTTTCTTTCCTCAAGTGGACCATCACTTCATCACCAATCTGAAA
>VDFB02047618.1:420159-483676 GCA_007258455.2 Sequoia sempervirens | reverse complement strand
TCGTTGATCCAGTCGATCAACTCTTCTGGGTTCAGACTTCCAGAATAACTGGGGACTTCTGCTCTGGGTCTTTTCCCAATCTTTGAAATGGCCCTTATTAGCCGCATTTGGTCTTGATCAATTACTTCTTCTTCCTCTTCTACCTCTGATCCTTCTTCCTCTCCTTCATCCTCACTTTCTTCCCTCAGGTTTAACCCTCTTCTCAACTGCTCTTGTAATGCATCAACCTGTCTCTGGAGAGCTGCCAGTGCATCTCTTCCACCAGCATCTCTGCCACCTCGACCACCTCTGGCACCACCACGCCTACCAGGCATCACTCTTGGAGGCATCTTTCTTGACCTCGACCCACAACCACGGTCCTAGTGTAAACTGCCTCATGATCAGCGATCTGTCCACATGCTCAAGAAAAACCCGCTCTGATACCACTTGATGAGGGCACAACCCGAGACACAGAAAAAAAATAACCCAAAAATAAGAGAATAATTTTATTATTCAAAGAATGGAACTTCTTACATGCAGAGGATCTCAAATCCCCTAGTTCTACAACACATGCAAGCTACAGAAGCTACAGAATAACCCTTTCGCAACATGCGAGCTTGTCCCCAAAAAGTTACCCAAAAATTAGAAAACCCACCCATAAATAGAGCCCTCCTCATTGTTTGGAGCCAAAACAACATTCAATTTGAGTTTAGGCTGTTTGGCGCCGAAAATTTACAACATGAAGTTCGAATTTCAAAAGAGCACTTGCAATGGTATCTTCTAGAAAGTGCACCAACTTCGCGGGGTCATAACTTTTGATCCAGGACTCCGATTCACAAACCGTTCGAACCGTTGGAAAGGTCTCGAAGTCAAGAACGCGCTCAAAATTTTCTACACCAATTTTGGCAAGTTTCAGGGCCGATCCGGAAGCTCTAAGTGCCTCAAATCCCACTCGGAAGGTTTTTAGGTGCAAATCTGGGAAACTAAAACTGCAATAACTTTCCACCCAGGAACCAAAAATAAAAACCATGAATTGGGAATTTCATTATGACGAAAAGGGTATCCAAAAATGTAAAAACATCTAAAAACTGGGAAACTTGAAATTTAACTATTTTTGGGTGATGCAAGATTGCCCTTACACCACTGGATGCTCCTGCATCAGAAAAAATTTAACATTATAGGGTGACCACACTAGGCTCTATGTTATGCTTTTTTGATAAAAGTTGGAGTGCTTTTTGTTTTCCCCCTACTTGAACCCCTTAATATCCACATTTAGAAAAAAAAAAAAGTTTAGAAAGTAGATTTAGAGCACTACAACTCTTGTTCTTATTACGTCTTCAAATTTTTATCGTAAATATCTTTGATTTCTCATTCAAGATTAGTTTTTCTTGATTTGAGAAAAAAAGTGGCCACTTAAGACCCCTTTTGATCCCCCATTTCTTTGCATGTACCCATATATTTTATTTTTATACAGTATCTATAAAATTATATCTTCACATTTTTTACAAAACTAAAATGATTATATTTTATTGCTAATTATTTATTTCAATGTTCAATCTTGTGACTGTTACATCCTTAGATAATTACATCCAATGAAAAAGAAAAGATACAACTTATACTAGGCAAAATGGTTCATTTTAGTATAAAGTTAAATCAAAACCATATCCATGCTTTCACTTTTTTACACGGTCTAAAACCTTTTTTGATAAATTTTTGATAGAATTTCCTATATGTGAAAGCTACTTGAAGTTAAATCCCATAAAGAGAGGTGGTGTTATTTTTTTTTACTTAAGACTTTGCATCTTCTTATTCCTATTTTACATTAGATATTTTATTCTCTTTGATATGAAAAACAACAAATTCATGTTCTTGTCTTCTCCATGAGGCAATTTTTATATTTTTATCTTTGTCAAATATTAATACTTATGTTTGATTAAATCCCTCAAACAATATTAATAATACCATTTATTTTCTTTGTTACTAAAAGAATCTTAAAGATCTTAGAACTAAAAAATCATCACCATTCTACTTGTTAGTTCATGATAGTTATCAATTCATCTTGAACATTACAAAATTATTTCTCTCATTAACCCACATTTTTGTATTAGTCATTTTGACCATTTCATAAAGTACCTATTACATAATAACATTCTTCCACCAAAAATTTGAGGGAGAAGAGGCTCCTTTAACCTTTTCATATCCCAAAATAACGAGAACCTATTCTCTTCAATTATTTTTACATAATTTAATGAAACATACTCCCAAATTTGACTTATTTTAAATTTATAGCAATTCATTCAACTCTTTAAGAGGAGGGGTACCATTTCATACAAATTTAGAGTACATGAATTACATCTTATGTTCTACACATTCAATGAAACTTCCAAGGATAATAACAAAGAAAAATTTTAGTGCTTGGTTTTTTAAAGCGATCAAAAGTGACACATTTTGAATTTTAGGTAAGATACTTGCAATTATAATGAGTACTTTTTTCAATCATTACTCCTAAATGGGGCAGGGGTTTTGGTTCAATTAGCTAAAGAATCTTGTTGTAGGTAAGGGGTCACGAGGTCTAGTCTCCCCCTATCCCTTTGGTACTAAAGGGCATGTCACATCAACATCATCAATCATGTGATTTTTTACCATGTGCAGTGTAGTTTATAAGGAGGCTACCTGATTCTTGCAGTCTAAAACATATACTCCAAAATTATATAATTTAATCACCTAATATCAATAGCTTTTGTGAGTCTTTGTTTTTTACTATTTCTCTAATAGAGTTTTATGTTGAAGTGCCATATTTTTTTCATTGGGCGAATCCTAGTAAAATGAAAAAAATGAAGTGTTCTAAGGAGAAGCATGTAAACTAGAGTGGCTTCAGTCTAATAATCTTGAAAATAAGTTCATGGATAGATAGGTTAACTTCCAAGAACTTCCCACTAGTTCCTAAAAAGAATCGATTGTAAGGATAAAGGCACCAAAGAATGGGAAAGGGGTATTTTATTGAGGGATATCAGTTGGTGTTGATTTATTTACTTAAATTTTATTTTATTTTAATTAAAAAATATTTTACTCTATTTATTACATAGATGTCATGAACATATAAATTTTAATTTTAATTTAAAATTATTTTTATTTTAAAGTAAAGGTGGTAGAACCACTCTAAAGGATTTTTATTGATATTTAGAAGAAAGATTACAAAATTGGCACAAGCAGAGATGACTCAAATGCTTGCCTATGAAAAACAACATATGAACAATGCTATAGGAAGAAGCACAACAGAATTACATTTCCAACATTTATAGAGAACAAAAATGAGCATTGATTGTCAAAATACAAAAAAAATGATAACCACAACCATTATGTGCCACTTCTCGAAGATGAAGCAAGGTCATCAGGAGGAGGGAAAAATGAAAGAATGTGCAGATCTTCCAATACATGTCTAAACAAAAGTTGCACTATGTTGTACAAATTCAACAACATATCAGCCAAAGAGCCCCCCAAAGTAGGCCTCAGATCATTCAAGCAAACCACAAACTTGTAAGATTGGTCTACAACCAAATCATGGACCATATCATAGAGTAAGGAGTAAAGAGCAAGTGTTCACACCAGAGAACACCACCCACCAAATTGGAACCAACACAGAGATCATAACTTTCTAAAGAATCCTCAAGCATGTACATCGGACATACATGAAGCAAATAATAATTCCCCACAATGAACTTCACAGTTTTTGACCACCATAAAATGTCCATGAGGTTAGACACAAATATGGATGCAAGTTCATTAAGAAGAGGCATTGGATGACTGGACAACCAGTCCCAACCTAAAATCACAATAATTGCATCAACAACTTGAGAGCATTGCATGGAGAAATCCCTATGAAGCATATCAACCTAAATAGGATGACAAATCCATACTTCATGAAAATGAGTAGGAATAAATACCCTGAACATATTCTCCATGACAAAACCTACATAAAAATTACCTTTACCCCCAAAAAATCCAAATATATATTCCAACAGAAAGGCAGGAACATACCAAAGTTGGCCAAGCATGATAAATAATAGCATCCAAGATGGAGGACAATAACACACCAAAGCTTACATACCATCACACATGCATAAGCAAGTGTAGGAATTAAAATTGAATTTTCCACAATATAATATTTCTACCACATGGAAACCAAGAAAGCTCATTTAGATGAAAAGTACCCACCATATGAGAACCAAGGTAGGTGTTGAACAAAAAGGATGGAAACACACAAGATCATTATAGAAGTATATCAAAATGAGTGTTGTCAATAATTAATAATCTAAGCCAAATCATGAATATTGAAGCCCAAGAGATTTAGTGAAGCAAGGCAATCCCACTCTACCCCTCCCATGCATATAAGTTGTAGGCAATGTCTACTCAGTCATCAGAATACACATTTGATTGTATTTATTAATTAATTGAAAATAAAAAAATGCATTGAATTCTTATTTTTAATAAATTAATAAACACGGTCAAATGTGCAGATGGATGCATAGACAATGGCTGAGTTGTAACCCCACATGGGTTGAAGAGATAGAGGAAGGACAACATGTGTACACTAAATAGGCTAAATAATAACCATATGCTCGTGTAGGTGACGTTGAGAGGACCGTCGGCCAAACCAGAAAATGGTGGAGCGATGTCATGAGGACAATCAACAACCACTAGAAAATCCATTGAAAGAATAGTGATGAATCCTACCACATTAGATAAAAACTAGAGAATGCCACTCAAAGACCAGTAAGAGGCATGACAAGACAACATGACAATATACCATAAAAAACTAGGGTGATCCCACAATAGTGGTTTAATTTTTTTGGCCAAACTAGACACTTAAATTATTATTTTTAACTAAATCTTCACATTTGGGCACCTATAGCGGCTAAACTGTGAGGAATTTGAAGATGATGCAAACTAGAGTCTCATCACATTTTGTCTATAGATTCTAAAAATATTTTTTTCAAAATTTTTGGAATCATATTGCACTTCTTTTTCCATCTCCCATGAAAATTGGTTTTTCATAAAACAACATTTTTAAAAGTGATGCACACCGTATAACACAATTTTTTTTTCATGAAGGATACAATTCTAATTCTTTCAAATTTAGATTTGTAACTCCGATATCTAGTGCTTCCACTTGGTTAGATAGTTTTTTATTGATTTTTTTTTTCAATCAAGTTTCAAAGTCAAACCAATTACAATTCAGACATAGCGCGACTGTATAATGCGTAACTTGTTTTCTATATATCGAAATTCAATTGTTTTTTTTTTGGATCAAGGACTTCAATATCTGGTGCACTCATATTTTTCAAATTTTTTTTAATTAATTTTCTATTTTCCCACATGTGCAAAACAAAGACCTTTATTTTTGATGAAAAACCTATGTTTAATAAAACTAAAAAAACAAATATATAATAAAAATAAAACATATTAAAATTATATTTGTTGGATAGCTCATTCTGAGGACTACTTGATTCCAATTGGGTTTTTGAAGAATCCTCCATTTTCATCCTCAACCCGAGCTTTGAAGCATAAAAAATTAGGTTTTTTTTGTGAACAAGGTCAAAAATCAAGGAAAAGGGGGGTTCACTAGAACCAAGGGGGTTCTCGTGAACCCCCAAGGGTTCCAACAAAGCCCCAGGGGTTCTAGCGAACCAGGGTTCATTCAAACCCATTTCAATATGCATTTTTCTTTTTTTTTTGGGTGGAAATGTGGGCCCAATAATTAATGGGTTCGGTCAAACCCTAGTTTGGTCAAACCCCTTTTTGGTTCGATCAAACTTGTAGGTTCATTTGAACCCCTAAAACCAATTTTTTTGCCATGGGGTAATTTTTTCTCAGTTTTCCTTCCTCCATGAAATTGTAAACCACTATTGTGGCTTCACCCACCAAGTAATGCCCAAACAACAATTTGCTTCAACATTACAAAAATATAGGAGAGAAAGGACAATATTTTCTTTAAAAACCAATAACTTGTAATTTAAAAGCATACCAAACTTAGAAGGGCACATTCACGTGCCCTTATAAACATTTCTTCAAAATCAGAGCCATTTCTGTTTGAGGATAAATAGTTAATGGAAGTAAACTGCCAATTTCCCTATTTGACAACAAATCTACCACAATATTAGCTTCCCTGTAACAATGATGGAATTCATAATACATGAAATTTTGAAGCAAGAGGTTGATACCATTTAACAAATATTTTAGATGCTAAATATTGGAGATATTCCTTGAAAGTGCCTCAATCACAATTTGAGAATCCTCCTCAACCACAATATGAGAAATTTTGAGTTGACTTACCAATTCGAGGCCAAGAATTAGAGCATTGAATTTTTCTATATTATTAGTGCCTATGGTCAGCTTTTGAAAAGAAATGAGCTCAGAATGACACCCTTTTGATCTCTTAAGACCAAGCCAACACCTAAAAATCTAGGATCACCCTGCAAGGCCCCATCAAAATTTAGTTTGACCATCCCCTCTAGATGAGGGACCAAATTTACCTCATGCCTATTCACTTTAGAAAATTTTCCAAGAATTGAACCTTGAGAAGGGGGGGTTTCAAAAGAGGCCAATATTTTAGCACCCAAGTATCCCATGAGGAAAAAATAATTTTCGAATTCAAATCCCTTAGCACATACGACATGACTAACTCTAAGATTGCAGATTCAATTTTCTGAGTAACTTGATTTACATTGAAAAATTTCTTCCTAAAAATCCTATTGTTTCTTTCTAACCAAATTTTCCAAATGATGATTTGAATAAAGAGGGCCAACATTGAAAAGTTATTACAAGAGAAACAATGAAGAGGACCATGCCAACCAAGATTCATCTAAAGCCATACCCAAAAATTGTTTGCAAAATCACACGATAATAAAAGATAATCAATACTTTCAAATTCTGTTCCACAAATAACATATGAAAAGAGGGGTGTGATACCAAGGTGACCCAACTTGGTGCAGAGTCACCAGGACCTATTATGCAAGTTTTACATGTCATTTTTTTTTTTTAGTTGATAATGGGTTTTAATGTCCAATAAGGTCATTTATGACCATTTGCAATCATTTTAACTCATTTTTGTAGTGCTAGGAGTCATTGGTTAAAAAGTTGTCAATATTGTTGAAAGTTGTCAAAAAGTTGCTAAAATTGTCAAACAACTTTTGGAAAGTGGCAAAAAATAAAGTAAATGTTACAAACCAAGAAGGAAAAATTACAAACCAAGTTGGAATATGTATATACATTCCCTCCAAGGTCGAAGAGAGGTTGTTCAAGCTAATTTTTGGTAACATGGTGAATTAACACAAGATTTTTTTAGTTTTCCAGTGTTGCAATCTTGTTATTTCATTGTGTATGGCTTGTACAACACATTTAATGATATTAAAATTATTTTAATGTGTGGTCATATGAATCATATTTTTTTTGGTTTTTGTGGCATTGAATTTCATTAATTTTTGTGGAAGATATGGCCATTTTGGTGAAGGCTGCCCTATTCTAATAGTGTTTTCCATAATTTGTAGTCTGAAAATGTGCTAGTACAACTATGTATGGGACATTATAGGATTGAAACAAATTCTAAAATTTTAAGGCATGAGTCTAGTTTCATATGATTTTGGTTTGAATAAATTTTATTAATTTTTGAATGAGTTATGTCATTTTTGGTGAGAGTAGGTTTGTGGCTGCTTAGGGTTTACAGTTTGAGAAAAAATGCCATAACTTTCTTTTCCACCATTGCATCTTTATGAAAATTGGAAGAAAATTCTGTAATTAGGTTATCTTCAATCCCACTAAAGTTATTGGCTTCAATATTTGTTTTTGTGAAATTTATTAATGACTGTTCCTTTCATTTCACAGTGAGTCAACTTATGGGTTTGATCAATGAATGCCTTGTTTTTCCCTGTTTCATACAAAAAAAACCTACTCCATTTTAACATATGTTTAGTAAGAGATAAAAGGGTATCTAAAATAGTTTTCACATACCCTTTAACAAGTACTTGAAAGAAATTATGGCCAAAAAGGTCTAAATTGCTGCCCCTCCTTTTGGGTTTGAGAACTCATTGTCTAGGATGAACAAAATGCATAATTGCAGCCTTAAGTTTTGAAGTCCTATTTGAAGGTGATAGGAAATTTATTTGAGGTATTTTTCCTTCCTTTGCATCACAACCTCATACTAGATAACATTTTATCCTTAATTGCAAGCCATGTAAAAGCCTCAACCTTTGGAAAAACAATAGGGCGCCAACATAAAGTATAAGGGCAATCAAAAGATTGAAAATAAATAGCAAGAAAATTGTAACCATATCTTACATTATAGGAACCTAATGTAGACTTAAGCCAAATAATTTCATCATTCTCACTAGAAACCAAAACATTCCTTTTAGCTAGTTCCTATTGTGATCAAGTGAGATCTCCTAGTCTAGGTGATGCAAAACAAAGTGAAAAAATGAAGGAAACAACACCTAACACCTCAGGATAAGCCTAGTTGAACTCAAAACAAAATAAAGATAAAAAAAAGGATTTTACCTTGTCTTGAATTTATCTTTGGTTGGCCCTTGATAGTTGATTTTTTGTATGCTCCTTTGATGGCAAGACAGATGAAAGTGGATTCAAAATGTTGAGGGTTTGATGTGGATTCCAATGATGGATTTGGGTAGTTTCCTAGATCAACAAAATGGATGCAAGAGCTTGAAGATGTAATAATGGTTGATGCAAAGATTTCAATGCTTGAGCTTGAGATGAGATAGGTTGAATACAAAATGCATTGTTTAAAAATGAAAGAAAATCTTTCATTTATGAGAAGAAGACCTAGAGAAATGGATGGTTGACATCTTGCCAACATGGGCAAGATTAAGGGTTGTGGTGAGTTGATGACTCACAATCCCTCACATCTTTGCATGTGGAGGATGAAGTGTCACAAGGAAAAATGAGGTGGAGAGGGTAAAAATGATGTAGAGGTACTCATAAGTACCTTGGGATGTGACTGATATGACATCTCAATGATCACATGGGGAAGAGGAGATTCTTTGGAGGAATAAAAGTGAATTTCAAATTCACATGATTGAGGATATCTTAAGGATAAGACACGGTTCCCAAAAAGGACGCTAGAAAGTACCTTGGATAAGACAAAGTGCTTATAATAGAAGGTTCCTAACCCATGTGACTCATGTGACTTCTCAATGGTCACATGGGGAAGAGGAGATTCCTTGGAGGAATATAAGTGAATTTTAAATTCACATGGGGAAGACAAAAATGAATTAAAAATTCCTTGGAGGATGTGGAAAGTTGACCAAGGTACTTATTAGACTAGTTAATCAATCATTAGAAGATAGTTAGTGGTTAATGAAAATTATGAGCCAACTTGCAAAAGTTGGAGGATGCGACACATCTTAATCAAGGATTAGACATGTGCACATCCCTAATGATGAAATTAGGAGGTGGATGAAGATTAAGAAAAGGTGATGGAGGATGTGACATGTGAGGAATTAAATAAATGTATTATTTATTTAATTCTTTGAGGAAAAGGGTGATAAAGAGGGTAAGGTATTTAATTATTAACTGAATACCTTAGAGATTTAGAGGAATTTAAGGATATTAATTAGATAATAGCAATATTAACTAATTAACGCAAATAAGAGGATATTTAGATGAAAAGGGATAAATTTGGACAAATGTGAATGTCCAAATTTAGGTGTCTACAATTTTCCCCTCTTTGAGATGGTGTAACGAAGTAACATCATTTCGAATAATATTAAAACATAGAACCCAACAGAAGATGGTTAGATTGGGAAAGATACCCCAGTCATTCAAAGGAGTGGCTAGGAAGAAGGATGATGGGAGTGAAAATGAGGATTAGGGATTGAGGATGCCCCCTCGAGAGGACATGTGGGTTCAAGAGAAAATGAATGTGCTCTTGAAATGGATGACATGATGCAAAGGGGTATATGAGGAAGATGAGGAAAAGTGATGGATAATAGAGGATGATAAATGATAGAAGATGGATGAAGCACAAATTTATTTAAGGATAAATGTGATGTTACCCCATTGAAGCTACAAGCCAAAATGGGTTGATGATGGATGGAGTGTTGTCGACGAGGGAATGATATATCCCAAAACAACATGAGGATAGGGAAGGATACATCCTGATGATGATGATGAAAGTGTTGTTGATGAGGGAAGGATACATCCTAAAACAACACCAAAGGATAGGGAAGGATACATCTCGAGGATGAGGATGATGATGAGGATGATGATGGTGATGATTGGATCAAGGCTAGGAACAAGACTAAGGATGTGATTGGATAATTTGTGCTAGATTTGATTGGATGGATATGCACAATCGATGAAAAGATGCTTAGAATAACCAATCTATATTATTCTAAGAAGATTGAAGAGATGATGATGTGATGAGGGTGGATGAAAAGAGGGATGAGAAGAGATGGAGGATACATGCAATGCAATGGAATGGAAAATGAAATGCAATCCTAACATGATTTTCCATTTTCGGAGCACTAATTTTTGCTATAGCATAAGACACCAAGTACAAAGGTATATGTAATGAAGGAAGATTAGTGTCTAATGCATAAACAAACACAACAAACAAGAAGGCTATTCCAACACCCCAAAGTCACAAAGAACTTGGTCGGGCTAGGAATTAGAATAACCACAAACACAAAAAGATGCCCCACCATAACACAAGACGGTAGGAGTCTTGGTGGGTATGACACGGGACAACCGAGAAGACAACAACAAAGAAAAGATCAAGATATGCCCCTATGTTTACCTATCAAAGCACACCATGATACGATGGATCAAGGTGACCATGACAAGTGATGATAGGGAGCTCAAACGATAAAAAAAGCCAAAAACATCAAAAGATCATAATCAATTTTAAATGTCCTTTTCCATAGGATCAAGGGGATGGATGGGATTGATGAGGTCTGTTAGGAAGGATGCATCCTGTTGAGACCAAAGATGGATACTAAACTAGAAGATTGATATGACGTAGGATATTTTAAACCGATTGTATTTGACGACACTGGTGGATCTTGTTTGTTAAGAACTAGCTAGAGAAGGGAAAGCTTGACAACATGACACAAGAAACAAGACACAAGACTAACACATCTTAAAGACCTAGGGGCTCAGGGACCGATCAAAGATTTGTCTTGCCTACGTGAAAGCGTAGAGCCTTCATAGTTCTATAAAAGGCTAACAACTAACCATGGATAAAAGCGGGAAGAGGACGATGGAGACTGATGATAGATGAAAAAGATTAGATGGACAAAAGAAAAGCAAAGCGAACAATGAAGACTGATGAGAGATGATAAAAATAGGATGGAAAAAAGGAGCCATGGGGGTAGATCAAAAGATTGACCTTGCCTACTTGAAAGCATAGGGGAAACGTAGTTTGACAAAAGGCCAAGGACAAATGATGGATAAGGGATGACGAGATAACATTGATAAGGGGATAAAAAGATGAAACCGATATGATGAGACAAAACTGACCGGTTGGATTGGATAGGATGATGATGATCACACAAAGCTTAGGGATGGGATAGTTATCCAAACCATCAAAAGATGAATTGGGAGGATGATATGATGGATAGATGAATGATGAGAAAGGATAGGAGATTGAAAAGATGAGAAAAAGAAGCAGAAGTGATGGCAATAAGATAGCATTGGATTGCATGGGGAGAAGGATATAGCTAGATACCAATGACATGGGATTAGGAGATGGGATCAAGATAGAGATGCATGAATAGGGAGATAAGGATGGGTAGATGGAATTTGGACAAATTTGGATGGATAGGAAAATTAGGAGGGTAAGATGGGAGGAATTGCTATGATGGACGAATAGAGGGATAATGATAGGTGGAATGAGAGGACTGACGAAGGATGTCCCCAAGGACTATGCTACAAAGGAAGTAGATACCCCCACTCTAGATATGTTAGGTATAATGAGGCAGGGGGATGGAAGATGAGTGGATGGGAAGATAAAGGAGATAAATGGAGGAGGATATAATAGATGGATGAGGGAGGGAGATGGATGTGGAAAAAGGAAGACAATAGTGTATAAATGAGGGGAATAAATGCCAAGAGGTGTCCAAAGCATGTTTATATGTATATTTTCCTCTATCAATATCAAGATCACAAGGAGGATGTAGGGATTAGGATAAATGGGATATGATAGGAAAGATGTGGATGGTAGGTGGGATGGAGGAGATGGATGGAAGGGATGGAGTTCCCCCAAATGTGGAAGTAAATTGGATGGGGGATTTACACATGAAGCTTGTTTGCTAGGTTTTCATCATGGTACTTATCTAAGGAACTTGTTTGCCAAGTTTTCACCATTGGATGAATTATTTCTTTTTATTATTTTCTGATTTTTTTTTATTTTTGACTCTTTTTTGAACTTTTTGACTTTTTTGATAAGGGGATTTAGAAGACATGCGATAAGGAGATAGATGAAGGACTCAAGCATCAAGTTTCACATGAGGTATTAAGAGACCATATTTAAAGCGACTATTGGATGCTGTTACAAGCTTATTAGAATAAATGGATTATGCAAGAAGATGAATTAGAGGGATTTGATGGGGTAGATATGTGGGATAATGGATGGGATGTTGGAAAGTGTATGGATGGAATGATGGGGTAGATGTGTGATGGGGTAATGAGTTTAGGACCAAAATTGACACATATGGTGGTGGATGTGAAAGGAAAGGAGGATTAATGGATGGAGAAGATGGGGATAATGGAGGAGATGGGATAGTGAAGTTTGGGACATAAGGACCCAAAACGAATTTAGGAGATGGAGGATGAGAATGATTAGATTTTGCGTTAGCAAGTTTGGAAGTTGTTATAGATTTTTCATTTGAAGGAATTGCATCTTTTCTCTTTGGGATCCACATGGTTTTGATTTTTTCTTTGTTTGGCCTTTGTGGCCTATGGATTTGTTTTTGGATGAGATTTTTCTTCACTTCCACATGTCTTTTAGAGGGGACATGAGGAGTTGTAGATTCATGTGGATGTTTAGATTTAGGCATTGTTTCTTTGGTATCCAAAGTGCTTTTAATAGCAATGGGATGGGTGTGAGGAGATGGATGATGTGGAGTGATAGTGGTTGAATTTTGGGGATGATATGTGGATGAAGGATGTGTGGGTATGTGCCTTTGTTGATCATGATTAGGGGACATGAGAGTGGGATGTTTATGATGGGTGATATGAATAGGTGATGGATGGATGAAAGGATGAATTGGATGAGATGGAGGAGATGATTGTGGGATATAAGGGACCAAAATAGACTTAGTACCAGGAGGATGTGTGATGGTGGGTGGAGGGACACAAGGACCCAGAATGGATGAAATAGATGAAGGATGAGAGATGGTGGATGAAGGGACATAAGGACCCAAAATGGATGGAGTAGATGAAGGAGGAATATGGATGGTTGTTTGGAGCCAATATGATGGAGAAGGGGGGATGGCAACAAATGATTTGGTGGAGTGACGGGAAGAGCCTGTGTTTAGATCTATTTTTATATAAACTCTACATTTTATATTGTAAGAATACGAAAGCCAATGTAATACAAGATTTTAAAAAATAGATATATTTTTACATATTTAAATAATAATAATAATAATAATAATAATAATATGATTGTAAAAAGAAAAAAAGAAAATAAAAAAATATTATCTAAATTGTTATAAATGAAAATTATTATACAATTACTATTATTGATGTAGAAGAAAATATAAAATAATAATTTTAAAATATATTTATTATAAAATTGAGCGACCTACAACCTTATTAAGATACACATAACTAGCAATCACACCTTGGTGTGCAATGGGTACACCGAAGATGTGTGGAAGGTAAATTAGGCAAAATTGGTAGTCCATTTAGAAAATGATGGCATTTGTGCATAAAAGGTATCAAATTTCAATGGAAAAGTGACAACTTCAAATCAATTATGCATCCACTTACAAGCATCTACACACAACTAAAACAAATCCTCTAAATTAGGAAGATAATCAAGCTCCATAGTCAATAGGTTCATATTATGCTTCAAATAGGGAGAGAGGGAGAGATAGGGATGGAAAGAGAGAGATATCAAGGGAACAACAAGAGAGAGACAAAGGGGTAAGGAGATAGAGATAAAGATGGAAATGGAAATGGAGATGGAGATGGAGATGGAGGAGAGTAATATGGAGAGAGAGGATAAACAGATAGATAGAGATGGAAGACGTAAATATACAAAGATGAAGAGAAAGGGAGAGAGGGGGAAGGTTTAAAATTAGTTTAATTTAATTTAAAGATATTAATATATAACATAATATATATAAAGATTATATTAAAAAATATAATATAAGAACTAATATTAATATATTGACTCCTTTTTAATGTAATATAATAATAAGTAATAATTAATATTATTATTAATATTACATTGTAATAATAATATATCATATAAAAAATGTATTGTAATATAATATAATATTAAAATATATTGTCATATTATAATTATATATTTATTATTTATTTAATATTTTAATTAAAGTCATCTTCAAAATTGTATTATATTATAATTCTATTATACTATAGTATATTTATTATAATTTATTATTTAAAGATTATACTTAACTATTAATTTATTATAGTAATAACTATATTGATCTAATATTGTTTTATATTATTTGATTGTTATTTATTATTTTATTATTAATATATTTAATCTCTATATAATCTTGTATAATATTATTGTGTACTTATATATTTTTTTTATGATATAATTTTTTGATTAATTTATTATTGTAATAATTATATGTCATTATAATTATTATAAATCTATAATTATAATTATATTATATTATACATTATTTTAATTTTATTTATCTTATATCATATTATATTTATATTATTATTTATTTTATATTCTAATTTAAAAAATATTATAATTTATATTATTATTAATTATAATATTTATATTATATTATATCATTAAAAAATATATTATATTATTTTATTATTAATATATTTAATCTGTACATAATCTTATGTAATATTATTGTGTACTTATATATTTTTTTATGATATAATTTTTATTAATTTATTATTGTAATAATTATATGTCATTATAATTATTATAAATCTATAATTATAATTATATTATACTATACATTATTTTAATTTTATTTATCTTATATCATATTATATTTATATTATTATTTAAAAAATATTATAATTTATATTATTATTAATTATAATATTTTTATTATATTATATCTTTAAAAAAATAAATAAAAAACTAAATAGAGCTTAAGCATAGAGTAACCAATTTGGTCCATAGGGCTAATGAAGTATGGGCCATGTATAAAAAAATTCATGAGGAAAATACAAATTGTTTTTAAGTATAGGAAGCCTTTATGAATGAGCGGAATAACTAGATTGCTAAAGTGCTCTAAAAGAGATGACACCAAAAATAAGGGAGGATCTTGAGGCACCCACAAATATTCCTAACATATTGAAGACTATTGACTCAATAAATGAGGTAACCACTTTCCATGGAAAATTGGGAATACAACTCCAAAGCAAATTGAAAATATTCAAGGAAATGGAGAACTGTGGCATGCCTCAAATATTGAATTTAAAGGGTGAATTACATACGTTTGACACCTAGAAGGAAGATTTGGGAGGATTTCTTGATGCTTCTATGATGCATTTTCCTATCACTGATTACCTGTTGCTAAATTCAAACATTGATATGATGGTAGAGATTGAGTAAAAAATGGATATATTTGTTAAGGAAGCCATAATTTTAATTTATGCAGGGTACTCCTAGTATATTACTAAGGTGTAGGATTTATTGAATGTTAAATGGCCCATTGAGGAGGAGTACAATGTTTGGTTGGAGAAGTATACAAAGTGAATAAGGAGAATAATGGACAGGAGAAGAATAATACATAGCCTAAAAATAGTACAGATTAGGCTTTTGATAAAACATGTTGGCATTTGGAACACATGGAAAATATCTTGTGACTGATGTAACAAATTAATGATTCCTTTTAAGGTGGGACCTATTTTCCATGAAGATTTGAGGATATCTCTGTCCCATGTTTATTTGCTTCACCTGAAGACTCAAATGTAACCATGAAGGGAATATTGATGCAAGCAGTCCTATGAGATCATGACATGTGTGCTATCTAGTTTGAGGCTTGGTTTTCTCCTTCATCTCTATAAGAAGGAATTCAGGACTAGAAGTACGAGAGTTAGAAAATTTTGAGTTGATACTGCTAGTGTTATCAAGAAAATACAAAGTGAATTTTAGGGTCTTTTCTTTATGTTCATTTTGGAGTTCATACTCATGCATGTAAGACTGATAATGGTATAGCATTTTATGGTACATATTAATATTGGTTTCATGGTTATTCTCTCTCCCTGTATGTGTGTTATGAGTTATGATTGAAAGTAGTCAAGGATTTCTTTCATTTGTCTCTATCATTATCTGATGGATGTTTAGTTTCATGTTTTCCTACCGATTCAATGAGTTGATGTAAATTCTTATATGAGAGTGATAACTTATAATTACTATGTGCTAGGATATTTGTAAGAAGTGATAATCCTCGAGTCATAGAGAAATATTGTAATGTAAGATTTCTTGGGATTATATGTTTTATTGTTTGAATTGTTATCAGTTTTTGTTAAAGGATATTGACTCCATGCTCTGGATAAAGACACCGGTTCATATGGAATATTACTGTTACATTTATAGTGTTGATTCATTACTACTCAATATTTTAACCATAAAATTACAAAAGGAACACCATTGTTACTTGTTCTTTTGGGTGTTTTTTTCCCTCATAATCAACTCATATAACATTAGCATAATAAGCTACCAACTTATTTAATGTTGCTATTAAGTGGTATCATGAGAGATGTCTATCATTAACAATGTATTTGGTTGCAATTGTAAAAAAATTTTTTTTAGTTAAACATTGTGGGATCACCCTCCTAGGTTTCAGAGAGCCCAAAGAGTAGGAATAGAAGTTTAAGCAGCCTCTATTCATCCATTGGCCAATCCCTTTAGTATTATTGATAATTGGAAATGGAAAAATCCATAGGTATGTCTAGAGATTAGTTTGGTTCTTAAAAAATAACCAATTGGTTTGATCACTCTTCCACTTAAAATTGGACTAAAACAATTAGATGTATCATTTTCCATCATCCTAACATTAGAATAATTTGTGTGAAGATATGTTATCCATGGTTACACTCTAGTGAATGCCATCTCACCAATTATTCACAAGTGCATAAAGTTCCCATTGGAAAATGAAATATTTATAGTGCACCATAGTGGGTTTAATCCTTTGTCTTCCCATGGAAGCTTTTCATTGAATTTATTTTGGCATCAACCTATCGAGCCTATTAAGACTTTTGAGGATTTATTTTTTAGATTGAATACCAAAAGTTTAAGGAAAAGCGCATATCGAAACTATCGCTTAGCAATATCGCACTTGAGGATTATAAGTCTATGGTTGTTCCTCCTACCCCACCAGTTGTGGATGAACCTATGACTAAATCAAAATTTATTCCTATTAAGTAAGGTAAATATGTTGATGTTCCTCAACCCATATCATAAAAAATATTGAGAGATAATCGTATAATTCCCTTTGTGGCTCTAAAATAAAAATAAGTATATAGACCTAAGAAGATAGTGGTTTCCCAACCCTCAATGGCCCCTTCAGTTCCTCCCTTAAGGGAAGAAAAGAGATTGATTGTTGAAAAATCACTTGTACACCTTCACAAATTAAAAATTGTGCAAGAAGAAACAAAAATTCTAAAGAGCTTACCTGGACAAACATTGTGCTATTGCTTGTTGATTGGAAGATAAGAATAAAACAACACCCCATGACCAAATAAAAAATCAAATAAATCACATGATGAACTACCACCTTTTTCTAAAAATGAAAATGAACCTTGCATGTCTCAACCAAAACAAAAATTGAAGAAAGAACATACAACTAACATTGTTATTAAACCTCTTATTGTGATTAATTTAGATGATGAAGATGAGATTGCTAAAATTGATGAACAAGTACATAATGAGATAAATTTGTTGTTTTCAAAATCTATGAGTCTAGGTGGGGGAAACTATCATGATCCTCCTAATGAGAGTGACTCACCACGTGTTTAACCTAGTGATTCTCCTAGTATGAAACTTATTGTAGTCCCTTTGGCTAGTTGTCCACCTTCTATTTATGATGAGAAATATTGGGATGCAAATGACCTACTTTAAGTTGGCTCTCATGTGTAGTACCTTTCTTGTGTTTTCTTGCACATGATGTGATCTCCCATGTTGTTCTTCTTGGTGTGTCTTCATGTTTGTGATTTTTCATATGACCCTTGTTGCTTTGTTGGTGCAAGGATACAAAGAAAAGGAATCTGTCATGAAATTCTTCTATTTGTATCTTCATTCTTCTATATGTCATAAAATTTGTTGTCTTGCATTTTCCTTTTGGGGATGATACAAGGTGTTGGGACATTTAGGTCTCTTCCATGTTTTCCAAAAATATTGTTTGCTCTCTCTTTTTCTCTATGTGTCATTGTTTCTTTGTGTTTATTGTTCCATGATATTTGGGGAATGATGTCAATTTTGAGATCTATTTTATCATTGTAGCAAAGACCTATACTAACCTCAAATCCATGAATCCCTTCCATGATCATCATTTGTCTTTTTTGAAGGATTTCATTTGGGGGTAACCCTTTACCATGAGGTAGCTTTATTTGGAAACATATCATTCCAATAGGGATTTCCAAATAAGCTCTCATGCCCTTATTGAATAGCATTTTTCTACCTTAAATTAATTGCTGACAATATGGTGTTTAGAAATTTATTTAAGGTTTGGGAATACATCATTATGTTCTTCACTTCATTCACACACATTGGACTTAGTGGTGTGTTTCCATTGAAATTTTTGCTTTAGTTTGTTCACATGCACTGAACTTAGTGTTGCATTGACATAGCATCTTAATCACTTTATCATACATTATTAGGGTTATCAGGGAGTATAACTCTTGGTATGGTTGTTAATGGGTACATACCTAGTGAATATCAAACTTCACTAGACCTAGTGTGTTTCTCATACCTTGTCATGGGTACACACCTAGTGAATATCAAACTTCGCTAAACCTAGTGAATATCAAACATCACTAGACCTAGTGTGTTTCTCATTTTGTCTTGGGGGATCACCTAGTGAATATAAAACTTCACTAGCCTGTGTTTCCTTCAAGATTGTGATTCACCTCAAAAATATCATACTTTACTATTGTGTGAGTCATGAACACCTTTGGTTTGGATCTTAGCATAGAACAACTTGCTAACCCATGATTATACATACCCTCCTCTAAATGTTGTTTTGACATCATGCATGTTTGTGTATGTTTTCTTGCTACATCTCATACATTTGTGTGTTCCTTTGTGCTTATGTTGGTTTTCCATGGGATATTAGATCTTGGAGGCTTGTACACCCCCCACTAGATCCTTAGTTATCATATATCTTAAAAATTTTAACAATAAAACCCCTCTTGACATGGATTTTATACCTTAGTGTGAGTTTGAACATAAGTTCATAGTCTCACTAAAGTGGGGCTGAATGTACCATCATAAATTATCACCCTTAACAATTTCACACTATTTTTTCCTCTTCCTAAATTATTGAGCTTAATTGACCTATTTCTCTAAATTATGCATTTCAAGGCCCATTTTTTACTATTTTCTGAGAAATTGCAACCATTAAATGAATGCATCCATTTAATGTTTTTCCCCCGACACACTATGTGCTAGAAAATAGGGCTAGGAATGGGATACCCTTGGGTATCTAAGTCCCCCTAATTTTCTAGGATTAAATTTTGAATATGTCAATGTTGGTATTTTAACATTTAGAATTCAAATTGCACAAGTCAGGTTTTAAGATTTAATTTGTAGGAAATTGAATAAATACCTATAAAAACCTAGTTATTGCATCATTTGAAATGGACCAAGGAATTTCTAACAACAAGTGAACATTAAGAGAAATTATTATTGTCAAGATATTGTCAAGAGAAACATTTGAAAGATTCATTGAATCAATTCAAGATTCAAGCATCATGTCAAATCTCATGTTAGTCCATGTTATCATTGTTTGTGAAGGACAACCCTAGTTGTAGATCTATAATAAATTTAAGAAATCAAGCAAACAAGAGACAAGACCTTGAGGTGATTTGTATGACTTAATTCCTTCAAGGAATCCATTGAAGGGTGGTAAGTTGCAAAACTTTGTTGATTCATCATTCTTTCCTATCATTTATCTATTTTTATCATTAACATTGCCATTGCGGAGGTGGAAAAACTAACATGAGGTTTGACTAAGGAAAGCCCCTAAATGACCCAACATTTCTTCTCTCTTTGAATGTGTAGGTTCTAGGTTTGGGGGAATTATGAAGAACTATCATTCATTGTTGCAATTGAAGCCCTAAAACTTGTCAACTCATGTAATCTTACTTATAGAATTATCTAATAGTGATCTAAAAATTTTGAAAATGTAAATGGGAGTCTCATATCTACCATCAGTGGACTGCAAAAACATGGCAAGACACCCCTATAAGCAATTAGATGCCATTGGGTACCAATGACCTGATATGCACATTGAAACAAAATTTTCTAGATAGGTACATAACCCTCTGCCCTTCCCAAATCTGCCTAAAAATATTTGTTTTAGTTTATTAGTTGTTGAGATATCTCATTTTTCATATTGGGATGTACATAGTCTAATTAGATTAATCAAGACAAATCAATTCCAATCCATTTCCCATTTCATGAAGATGCAGATTTAGGCTTGATTCACTCATCTTCATGGTTGAAAGTCAATCTAAACATCTTTTCGGTATCCATCTCAATGAAGCATTGGGAAAAGGGCCATTGAACTATAGGTTAGACATTCATAGACACACAATCACCCCCTGTTTCTTTGTTTCATGCATATTTCTCTAAAAATGTTAGTGGCCTTGCTTAAAACTTCAAAATGTTAAATATTTAATAAAAAAAATAAATTCCACATCATCACTTAACCAATGTTTCATTTTCTTATTAATTAAATTCCATGACAACCATGCAAACTTTAGTAATATGGGTAAGTGTAGAAAGATGGAGGACCAAAAATTTGCCATTATACTTTTTGGTCCCATAAAAGATATCACATGAGCATGTTACAATGCAATGCACTCACATTATGGCTTGTTAGTGATCGAGCCTAGGCTTGGTCACTATCAAGCTATAATGCACTCATATTTTAAAGAATGAAAAATACTTCTCACTTTCTTTCTCTTCCCATCTCTCTCTACCTCCTTATATAGGTCAAAATCTCACTCTTCCTTAGACTATATACATGAAATAAAAATTTAAGTATAAGTGAATTTATATATACACTTTTATTTTCTTATAATTTAAGTTATATTTCATTTATATAGTTTCAAGAGGTTTGAGAATGTTTTTGAATCTCTAGGATTTATAATGCAAATTCTTGGTTTTGAAAGATCTAATAATTTTTTAGATATAGTCAAAATTTAGTAATCAATAGGCTCTTACAATCTTTCTTTCTCTCTCTCTATCTCCCTTGAGCTCTAGACCTCTCTCTTTTTCTCTCACTTTCTCTCTCCCAATCTCCATCTCTTTCTCTACCTCTCTATCTCACTCTCTCTCTCCCCTAAGCTCAAAACCTACCTCTCTACCTCTCCCCCTCTCTCCCTCCCTCCTTCATTTCCTCTATACTTCTCTCTATCTCACCTATCCCTCTCAATCTCTCCATCCCTCTCTACTTCTCTATATCTCACCTCTCTCTCTCTCTCTCTCCATCCCTACTTGTCTCTCCCTCCCTCACTACCTCTCTACTTCTTTCCATCTCCTCTCTCCCTCTGTATCTAACTAACTCTCCTTCCCTCAATACCTACTTCTACCTCTCTCTACTTCTCTCTCTATCCCTCCTTCCATCTTTACTTATCTCTATCTACCCTATCCTTCACTCCATCTCTCTCTCTCTCTCTTGAGGTAGGTAGGTAGAGAGGGAGAGGTAATAAGAAGTAGGTAGAGGGAGGGAGGGAGAGGCATGTAGATATGGAGAGGGGAGATAAAGAGTGGATAGGGAAAGGGAGGGAGAGAGAGAGAGAGAGAAGATCTTGTTGATTACTAAAATTTCAATGTCTAAAAAATTATAAGATCTTCTAAAACCTAGAATCTACGTTATAACTCCTAGAGATCCAAAACCATTCTCAAACATCCTAAAACTATATACATGAAATATAACTTAGAGTATAAGAAAATAAATTTCCATATATAAATTTCACTTATACTTAAATGTTTTTTCATGTATATAGTTTGAGGAAGAGAGAGAGGTATTTGTGTTCCTTGAAAACATGAATGAGTTATAGAAAGCTCGTATTATTATCTGCTTTGGGAAATTTCAATCCTTAGGGTTGGATTTTCCTTGGGAATCCAACCCAAAAGGTTGGAATTACATGTTTATGTCAAATTCTAAAAGAATGACACAATGTTGAGTGTACTCTCCATTAGGTTTGCAGTCAATAACAAAGTAACATCGAGCTCCCTCTTAGCATTGTAACCATGTAATCTTTTTTACATTTTGAATATTTTGAGGTTTTGATCTTTAATATCATTTGCTAGTGTCTCCATTTTTTTTTCAAAAAATGTACATACGGTATTTTTGATCTCAATTTTTCCTCATTCATCAAAATTAAAAAAAAAAAACATTTTTTACGAACTAGACTCTGATTAGTTTCCAAAAAATTCATGTGGGGCACACTCAATTTCTTTTTTTAAAGATGTGTCCACTTTGAAAAATTAGTAAAAAAAATATTTTCATTAAAAAATAGTAGAAAAATTGAGCATAAACTACATTGTGTTAGCTATATTTTCACCCAAGTAATTTTTGAAATACAAAAAAATTTAACATTATAGGGTGACCAAACTAGACTCTATGTTATGTTTTATTGATAAAAGTTGGAGTGCTTTTTGTTGTCCCCCTCTATTTGAACCCCTTAATATCCACATTTAAAAAAAAAGAAAAGTTTAGAAAGTAGATTTAGAGCACTACAACTCTTGTTCTTATTGCGTTTTCAAATTTTGAGCATAAATATCTTTGATTTCTCATTCAAGATTAGTTTTTCTTGATTTCAAGAAAAAAGTGGCCACTTAAGACCCCTTTTGATCCCCCATTTCTTTGCATGTACCCATATATTTTATTTTTATACAATATCTATAAAATTAGATCTTCACATTTTTTACAAAACTAAAATGATTATATTTTATTTCTAATTATTTATTTCAATGTTCAATCTTGTGACTATTAGATCCTTAGATAATTACATCCAATGAAAAAGCAAAGATACAACAACTTATACTAGGCACAACGGTTCATTTTAGTATAAAGTTAAATCAAAACCATATCCATGCTTTCTCTTTTTTTACACGCTCTACAACCATTTTTGATAAATTGTTGACAGAATTTCCTATATGTGGAAGGCACCTTCCCTCTATATTTTTCTATTCTAGCCATGTAAAAGCACACGTCAATAAATTTTTCTTACAAGTTCTAATTATTATAATTTGATACATTGATACAAGAGGGGTTTCGAGAGTGAAGCAAGCTACTTGAAGTTAAATCCCATAAAGAGAGGTGGTGTTATTTCTTTTACTTGAGACTTTGCATCTTCTTATTCCTCTTTTACATTAGATATTTTATTCTCTTGATATGAAAAACAACAAATTCATGTTCTTGTCTTCTCCACAAGGCAACTTTTTCTATTTTTATCTTTGTCAAATATTAATACTTATGTTTGATTAAATCCCTCAAACAATATTTCTTCAACAATATTAATAATACCATTTATTTCCTTTGTTACCAAAAGAATCTTAAAGATCTTAGAACTAAAAAATCATCACTATTCTACTTGTTAGTTCATGATAGTTAACAATTCATCTTGAACATTACAAAATTATTTCTCTCATTAACCCACATTTTTGTATTAGTCATTTTGACCATTTCATAAAGTACCTACTACATAATAACCTTCTTCCACCAAAAATTTGAGGGAGAAGAGGCTCCTTTAACCTTTTCATATCCCAAAATAACGAGACCCTATTCTCTTTAATTATTTTTACATAATTTAATGAAACATACTCCCCAATTTGACTTATTTTAAATTTATAGCAATTCATTCAACTCTTTAAGAGGAGGGGTACCATTTCATACAAATTTAGAGTACATGAATTACATCTTATGTTCTCCACATTCAATAAAACTTCCAAGGATAATAACAAAGAAATTTTTTAATAGTGATTGGTTTTTTAAAGCGATCAAAAGTGACACATTTTGAATTTTAGGTAAGATACTTGCAATTATAATTAGTACTTTTTTCAATCATTACTTCTAAATAGGGTAGGGATTTTGGTTCAATTAGCTAAAGAATCTTGTTGTAGGTAAGGGGTCACGAGGTCTAGCCTCCCCCTATCCCTTTGGTACTAAAGGGCATGTCACATCAACATCATCAGTCATGTGATTTTTTACCATGTGCATTGTAGTTTATAAGGAGGCTACCTGATTCTTGCAGTCTAAAAAAAACTCCAAAATTATATAATTTAATCACCTAATATCATTAGCTTTTGTGAGTCTTTGTTTCTTATTGTTTCTCTAATAGAGTTTTATGTTGAAGTGCCATATTTTTTTCATTGGGAGAATCCTAGTAAAATGAAAAAAATGAGGTGTTCTAAGGAGAAGCATGCAAACTAGAGTGGCTTCAGTGTAATAATCTTGAAAATAAGTTCATGGATAGATAGGTTAACTTCGAACAAGAACTTCCCACTAGTTCCTAGAAAGAATCGATCGTAAGGATAAAGGCACCAAAGAATGGGAAAGGGGTATTTTATCGAGAGATATCAGTTGGTGTTGATTTATTTACTTAAATGTTATTTTATTTTAATTAAAAATTATTTTACTGTATTTATTACATAGACATATGAACATATAAATTTTATTTTTAATTTAAAATTATTTTTATTTTAAAGTTTATTTTTAAATTTTTTAAAAGTAAAGGTGGTAGAACCACTCTAAAGGATTTTTATTGATATTTAGAAGAAAAATTACAAAATTGGCACAAGCAGAGATGACTCAAATGGTTGCCTAAGAAAAATAACATATGAACAATGCTATAGGAAGAAGCACAACATAATTACATGTCCAACATTTACATAGAAAAAAAATGAGCATAGATTATCAAAATACAAAAAAATGATAACCACAACCATTATGTGCCACTTTTCGAACATGAAGCAAGGTCATCAGGAGGAGGAAAAAATGAAACAATGTGCAGATCTTCCAATACATGTCTAAACAAAAGTTGCACTACGTTGTACAAATTCAACAACATATCAGCCAAAGAGCCCCCCAAAGTAGGCCTCAGGTCATTCAAGCAAACCACAAACCCGGAAGATTGGTCTACAACCAAATCATGGACCATATCACAGAGTAAGGAGTAAAGAGCAAGTGTTCACGCCAGAGAACACCACCCACCAAATTGGAACCAACACAGAGATCATAACTTTCTAAAGAAGCCTCAAGCAAGTACATCAGACATACATGAGGCGACTAATAATTCCCCATAATGAACTTCACAGTTTCTGACCACCATAAAATGTCCATGAGGTTAGACACAAATATGGATGCAAGTTCATTAAGAAGAGCCATTGGATGACTGGACAACCAGTCCCAACCTAAAATCACAATAATTGCATCAACTTGAGAGCATTGCATGGAGAAAGCCCTATGAAGCATATCAACCTAAATAGGATGACAAATCCATACTTCATGAAAATGAGTAGGAATAAACACCCTGAACATATTCTCCATGATGAAACCTACATAAAAATTACCTTTACTGCCAAAAAATCCAAATATATATTCCAATAGAAAGGTAGGAACATACCAAAGCTGGCCAAGCATGATAAATAATAGCATCCAAGATGGAGGACAATAACACACCAAAGCTTACATACCATCACACGTGCATAAGCAAGTGTAGGAATTAAAATTGAATTTTCCACAGTATAATATTTCTACCACATGGAAACCAAGAAAGCTCATTTAGATGACAATTACCCACCATATGAGAACCAAGGTAGGTGTTGAACAAAAAGGATGGCAACACACAAGATCATTATAGAAGTATATCAAAATGAGTGTTGTCAATAATTAATAATCTAACCCAAATCATGAATATTGAAGCCCAAGAGATTTAGTGAAGCAAGGAAATCCCACTCTACCCCTCCCATGCATATAAGTTGTAGGCAACGTCTACTCAGTCATCAAACTACACATTTGATTATATTTATTAATTAATTGTAAATAAAAAATGCATTGAATTCTTATTTTTAATAAATTAATAAACACGATCAAATGTGCAGATGGATGCATCGACAATGGCTGAGTTTTAACCCCACATGGGTCGAAGAGATAGAGGAAGGACATGTGTACACTAAGTAGGCTAAATAATAACCATATGCTCGTGAAGGTGACGTCGAGGGGACCGTCGGCCAAACCAGAAATGGTGGAGCGATGTCATGAGGACAATCAACAACCACTAGAAAATCCATTGAAAGAATAGTGATGAAGCTTACCAAATTAGATAAAAACTAGAGCATGCCACTCAAAGACTAGTAAGAGGCATGACAAGACAACATGCCAATATACCATAAAAAACCAGGGTGATCCCACAATAGTGGTTTACAATTTTTTGCCAAACTGGACACTTAAATTATTATTTTTAACTAAATCTTCACATTCGGGCACCTATAGCGGCTAAACTGTGAGGAATTTGAAGATGATGCAAACTAGAGTCTCATCACATTTTGTCTGTTGATTCTAAAAATATTTTTTTCAAAATTTTTGGAATCATATTGCACTTCTTTTTCCATCTCCCATGAAAATTGGTTTTTTCAGAAAATAACATTTTAAAAAAGTGATGCACACCGTATAACACATAATTTTTTTTTCATGAAGGATACAATTCTAATTCTTTCGAATTTAGATTTATAATTCTGATATCTAGTGCTTCCACTTGGTTAGCTAGTTTTTTATTGAATATTTTTTCTTCAATCAAGTTTCGAAGTCAAACCAATTACAATTCAGACATAGCGTGACTGTATAATGCGTAACTTATTTTCTATATATCGAAATTCAATTGTTTTTTTTTGTTGGATCAAGGACTTCAATATCTGGTGCACTCATATTTTTCAATTTTAATTTTTTAATAATTTACTATTTTTCCACATGTGCAGAACAAAGACCTTTATTTTTGATGAAAAACCTATGTTTAATAAAACTAAAAAAACAAATACATAATTAAACTAAAACATATTAAAATTATATGTGTTGGATAGCTCATTCTGAGGACTACTTGATTCCAATTGGGTTTGTGAAGAATCCTCCATTTTCATCCTCAACCCAAGCTTCGAAGTATAAAAAATTAGGTTTTTTTGTAAACAAGGTCAAAAATCAAGGAAAAGGGGGGTTCACTAGAACTAGGGGGGTTCTAGTGAACCCCCAAGGGTTCCAACAAACCCCCAGGGGTTCTAGCGAACCAGGGTTCATTCAAACCCCTTTCAATATGCATTTTTCTTTTTTCTTTTAGGTGAGAAATGTGGGCCCAATAATTAATGGGTTTGGTCAAACCCTAGTTCAATTGAACCCCTTTTTGGTTCGATCAATGTAGGTTCATTCGAACCCCTAAAACCAATTTTTTTGCCATGGGGTAATTTTTTCTTAGTTTTCCTTCCTCCATCAAATTGTAAACCACTATTGTGGCTTCACCCACCAAGTAATGCCCAAACAACAATTTGCTGCAAGATTACAAAAATATAGGAGAGAAAGGACAATATTTTCCTTAAAAACCAAGAACTTGTCATTTAAAAGCATACCAAACTTAGAATGTGCCCTTATAAAAATTTCTTCAAAATTAGAGCCATTTATGTTTGAGGATAAATAGTTAATGGAAGTAAGCTGTCAATTTCCCTATTTGACAACAAATCTACCACAATATTAGCTTCCCTGTAACAATGATGGAATTCATAATACATGAAATTTTGAAGCAAGAGGCTGATACAATTTAACAAATATTTTAGATGCTAAATATTGGAGATATTCCTTGAAAGTGCCTCAATCACAATTTGAGAATCCTCCTCAATCACAATATGAGAAATTTTGAGTTGAATCACCAATTCAAGGCCAAGAATTAGAGCCTTGATTTTTTCTATATTATTAGTGCCTATGGTCAGCTTTTGAAAAGAAATGAGCTCAAAATGACACCCTTTTGATCTCTTAAGGCCAAGCCAACACCTAAAAATCTAGGATCGTTGTGCGAGGCCCCATCAAAATTTAGTTTGACCATCCCCTCTAGAGGAGGGACCAAATTTACCTCATGCCTATTCACTTTAGAAAATTGTCCAAAAATTGAACCTTGAGAAGGGGCGGTTTCAAAAGAGGCCAATATTTTAACACCCAAGTATCCCATGAGGAAAAAATAATTTTCGAATTCAAATCCCTTAGCACATAGGACATGACTAACTCTAAGATTGCAGATTCAATTTTCTGAGTAACTTGATTTACATTGAAAAATTTCTTCCTAAAAATCCTATTGTTTCTTTCTAACCAAAATTTCCAAATGATGATTTGAATAAAGAGGGCCAACATTGAAAAGTTATTACAAGAGAAACAATGAAGAGGACCATGCCAACCAAGATTCATCTAAAGCCATACCCAACAATTGTTTTCAAAATCACACGATAATAAAAGATAATCAATACTTTCAAATTCCATTCCACAAATAACATATGAAAAGAGGGGTGTGATACCAAGGTGACCCAACTTGGTGCAGAGTCACCAGGACCTATTATGCAAGTTTTATGTCATTTTTTTTTTGCGTTGATAATGGGTTTTAATGTCCAATAAGGTCATTTATGACCATTTGCAATCATTTTAACTCATTTTTGTAGTGCTAGGAGTCATTGGTTAAAAAGTTGCCAATATTGTTGAAAGTTGTCAAAAAGTTGCTAAAATTGTCAAACAACTTTTGGGAAGTGGCAAAAAATAAAGTAAATGTTACAAACCAAGAAGGAAACATTACAAACCAAGTTGGAATATGTATATACATGCCCTCCAAGGTCGAAGAGAGGCTGTTCAAGCTAATTTTTGGTAACATGGTGAATTAACACAAGTTTTTTTGAGTTTTCCAGTGTTGTAGTCTTGTTATTTCATTGTGTATGGCTTGTACAACACATTTAATGATATTAAAATTATTGGAATGTGTGGTCATATGAATCATCTTTTTTTTGGTTTTTGTGGCATTGAATTTCATTGAGTTTTGTGGAAGATATGGCCATTTTGGTGAAGGTTGCCCTATTCTAATAGTGTTTTCCATAATTTGTAGTCTAAAAATGTGCTAGTACAACTATGTATGGTACATTACAGGATTGAAACAAATTCTAAAATTTGAAGGCATGAGTCTAGTTTCATATGATTTTGGTTTGAATAAATTTTATTAAGTTTTGAATGAGTTATGTCATTTTTGGTGAGAGTAGGTTTGTGGCTGCTTAGAGTTTACAGTTTGAGAAAAAATGCCATAACTTTATTTTCCACCATCATATCTTTATGAAAATTGGAAGAAAAGTCTGTAATTAGGTTATCTTCAATCCCACTAAAGTGATTGGCTTCAATATTTGTTTTGTGAAATTTATTAATGACTGTTCCTTTCATTTCACAGTGAGTCAACTTGTGGGTTTGATCAATGAATGCCTTGTTTTGCCTTATTTCATACAAAAAAACCCTACTCCATTTTAACATATGTTTAGTAAGGGATAAAATGGTATCTAAAAAAGTTTTCACATACCCTTTAACAAGTACTTGAAAGAAATTATGGCCAAAAAGGTCTGAATTGCTGCACCTCCTTTTGGGTTTGAGAACTCATTGTCTAGGATGAACAAAATGCATAATTTCAGCCTTAAGTTTTGAAGTCCTATTTGAAGGTGATAGGAAATTTATTTGAGGTCTTTGTCCTTCCTCTGCATCACAACCTCATACCAGATAACATTTTATCCTTAATTGCAAGCCATGTAAAAGCCTCAACCTTTGGAAAAACAATAGGGCCCCAACATAAAGTATAAGGGCAATCAAAAGATTGAAAATAAATAGCAAGAAACTTGTAACCATCTCTTACATTATAGGAACCTAATTTAGACTTAAGCCAAATAATTTCATCATTCTCACTAGAAACCAAAACATGCCTTTTAGCTAGTTCCTATTGTGATCAGGTGAGATCTCCTAGTCTAGATGATGCAAAACAAAGTGCAAAAACAAAGGAAACAACACCTAACACCTCAAGATAAGCCTAGTTGAACTCAAAACAAAATAAAGATAAAAAAAATAGATTTTACCTTGTCTTGAATTTATCTTTGGTTGGCCCTTGATAGTTGATTTTTTGTATGCTCCTTCGATGGCAAGACAGATGAAAATGGATTCAAAATGTTGAGGGTTTGATGTGGATTCCAATGATGGATGTGGGTAGTTTGCTAGATCAACAAAATGGATGCAAGAGCTTGAAGATGTAATAATGGTTGATGCAAAGGGTTCAATGCTTGAGCTTGAGATGAGATAGGTTGAATGCAAAATGTGTTGTTTAAAAATGAAAGAAAATCTTTCATTTCATGAGAAGAAGCCCTAGAGAAATGGACGGTTGACATCTTGCCAACATGGGCAAGATTAAGGGTTGTGGTGAGTTTATGACTCACAAGCCCTCACATCTTTGCATGTGGAGGATGAAGTGTCACAAGGAAAAATGAGGTGGAGAGGGTAAAAATGATGTAGAGGTACTCATAAGTACCTTGGGATGTGACTGATATGACATCTCAATGATCACATGGGGAAGATGAGATTCTTTGGAGGAATAAAAGTGAATTTCAAATTCACATGATTGAGGATATCTTAAGGATAAGACACGGTTTCCAAAAAGAAAGATGGAAAGTACCTTGGATAAGACAAGGTGCTTATAATAGAAGGTTCCTAACCCATGTGACTCATGTGACTTCTCAATGGTCACATGGGGAAGAGGAGATTCCTTGGAGGAATAAAAGTGAATTTTAAATTCACATGGGGAAGACAAAAATGAATTAAAAATTCCTTAGGGGATGGGGAGAGTTGACCAAGGTACTTATTAGACTAGCTTATTAGTCTAGCTAATCAGTGATTAGAAGATAGTTAGTGGTTAATGAAGATTATGAGCCAACTTGCAAAAGTTGGAGGATGTGACACATCCTAATCAAGGATTAGACATGTGCACATCCCTAATGATGAAATTAGGAGGTGGATTAAGATTAAGAAAAGGTGATGGAGGATGTGACATGTGAGGAATTAAATAAATGTATTATTTATTTAATTCTTTGAGGAAAAGGGGGATAAAGAGGGTAAGGTATTTAATTATTAATTGAATACCTTAGGGATTTAGAGGAATTTAAGGATATTAATTAGATAATAGCAATATTAACTAATTAACACAAATAAGAGGATATTTAGATGAAAAGGGATAAATTTGGACAAATGTGAATGTCCAAATTTAGGTGTCTACATTTTTCCCCTCTTTGAGATGGTGTAACAAAGTAACATCATTTCAAATAATATTAAAACATAGAACCCAACAGAAGATGGTTAGATTGGGAAAGATGCCCTAGTCATTCAAAGGAGTGGCTAGGAAGAAGGATGATGGGAGTGAAAATGAGGATTAGGGATTGAGGATGCCCCCTCGAGAGGACATGTGGGTTCAAGAGAACACAAATGTGCTCTCGAAATGGATGACATGATGGAAAGGGGTATATGAGGAAGATGAGGAAAAGTGATGGATAATAGAGGATGATAAGTGATAGAAGATGGATGAAGCACAAATTGATTTAAGGATAAATGTGATATTGCCCCATTCAAGCGACAAGCCAAAATGGGTTGATGATGGATGGAGTGTTGTTGACGAGGGAATGATATATCCCAAAACAACACGAGGATAGGAAACGATACATCCTGATGATGATGATGATGAAAGTGTTGTTGATGAGGGAAGGATACATCCTGAAACAACACCAAAGGATAGGGAAGGATACATCCCAAGGATGAGGATGATGATGACGATGATGATGGTGATGATTGGATCAAGGCTGGGAACAAGACTAAGGATGTGATTGGATGATTTGTGCTAGATTTGATTGGATGGATATGCACAATTGATGAAAAGATGCTTAGAATAACCAATCTATATTATTCTAAGAAGATTGAAGAGATGATGATATGATGAGGGTGGATGAAAAGAGGGATGAGAAGAGATGGAGGATACATGCAATGCAATGGAATGGAAAATGAAATGCAATCCTAACACGATTTTCCATTTTCTGAGCACTAATTTTTGCTATAGCATAAGACACCAAGTACGAAGGTATATGTAATGAAGGAAGATTAGTGTCTAATGCATAAACAAACACAAAAAACAAGAAGGTTATTCCAACACCCCAAAGTCACAAAGACCTTGGTCGGGCTAGGCATTGGAATAACCACAAACACAAAAGATGCCCCACCATAACACAAGACGACAAGAGTCTTGGTGGGTATGACACAGGACAACCGAGAAGACAACAATAAAGAAAAGATCAAGATATGCCCCTATGTTTACCTGTCAAAGCACACTATGATACGATGGATCGAGGCGACCATGACAAGTGATGATAGGGAGCTCAAATGATAAAAAAAGCCAAAACATCAAAATATCACAATCAATTTCAAATGTCCTTTTCCATAGGATCAAGGGGATGGATGGGATTGATGAGGTCTGTTAGGAAGGATGCATCCTGTTGAGACCAAAGATGGATACTAAACTAAAAGATCGATATGACGTAGGATATTCAAAACCGATTGTATTTGACGATACTGGTGGATCTTGTTTGTTAAGAACTAGCTAGAGAAGGGAAAGCTTGACGACATGACACAAGAAACGAGACACAAGACTGACACACCTTAAAGACCTAGGGGCTTGGGGGCCAATCAAAGATTTGTCTTGTCTACGTGAAAGCGCAGAGCCCTCATAGTTAGATAAATGGCTAACGAATAACCATGGATAAAAGTGGGAGGAGGACGATGGAGACCGATGATAGATGACAAAGATTAGATGGACAAAAGCAAAGCAAAGAGAACAATGGGGACCAATGAGGGATGATAAAGATAGGATGGAAAAAAGGAGCCACAGTTGTAGATCAAAAGATTGACCTTGCCTACATGAAAGCACAGGGGCAACATAGTTTGACAAAAGGCCAAGGAAAAATGATGGATAAGGGATGACAAGATAACCTTGATAAGGGGATAAAAAGATGAAACCGATATGATGAGACAAAACTGACCGGTTGGATTGGATAGGATGATGATGATCACACAAAGCTCAAGGATGGGATAGTTATCCAAACCATCAAAAGATGAATTGGGAGGATGATATGATGGATAGATGAATGATGAGAAAGGATAGGAGATTGAAAAGATGAGGAAAATAAGCAGAAGTGATGGCAATAAGATAGATGGCATTGGATTGCATGGGGAGAAGGATATAGCTAGATACCAATGACATGGAATTAGGAGATGGGATCAGGATAGAGATGCATGGATAGGGAGATAAGGATGGGGAGATGGAATTTGGACAAATTTGGATGGATAGGAAAATTAGGAGGGTGAGATGGGAGGAATTGCTATGATGGACGAATAGAGGGATAATGATAGGTGGAATGAGAGGATTGAGGAAGGATGTCCCCAAGGACTATGCCACAAAGGAAGTAGATACCCCCACTCTAGATATGTTAGGTATAATGAGGCAGGGGGATGGAAGATGAGTGGATGGGAAGATAAAGGAGATAAATGGAGGAGGATATAATAGATGGATGAGGGAGGGAGATGGATGTGGAAAAAGGAAGACAATAGTGTATAGATGAGGGGAATAAATGCCAAGAGGTGTCCAAAGCATGTTTATATGTATAGTTTCCTCTATCAATATCAAGATCACAAGGAGGATGTAGGGATTAGGATAAATGGGATATGACAGGAAAGATGTGGATGGTAGGTGGGATGGAGGAGATGGATGGAAGGGATGGAGTTTCCCCCAAATGCAGAAGTAAACTGGATGGGGGATTTACACATGAGGCTTGTTTGCTAGGTTTTGATCATGGTACTTATCTAAGGAACTTGTTTGCCAAGTTTTCACCATTGGATGAATTATTTCTTTTTATTATTTTATGATTTTTTTTATTTTTAACTCTTTTTTGAACTTTTTTGACTTTTTTGATAAGGGGATTTAGAAGACATGCAATAAGGAGACAGATGAAGGACTCAAGCATTGAGTTTCACATGAGGTATTAAGAGCCCATATTTAAAGCGACTGTTGGATGCTAGTACAAGCTTATTAGAATAAATGGATTATGCAAGAAGATGAATTAGAGGGATTTGATGGGGTAGATATGTGGGATAATGGATGGGATGTTGGAAAGTGTATGGATGGAATGATGGGGTAGATGTGTGATGGGGTAATGAGTTTGGGACCAAAATTGACACATATGGTGGTGGATGTGAAAGGATAGGAGGATTAATGGATGGAGAAGATGGGGATAATGGAGGAGATGGGATAGTGAAGTTTGGGACATAAGGACCCAAAACAAATTTAGGAGATGGAGGATGAGAATGATTAGATTTTGCATTAGCAACTTTGGATGTTGTTATAGATTTTTCATTTGAAGGAATTGCATCTTTTCTCTTTGGGATCCACATGGTTTTGATTTTCTCTTTGTTGGGCCTTTGTGGCCTATGGATTTGTTTTTGGATGGGAATTTTCTTCACTTCCACATGTATTTTAGAGGGGACATGAGGAGCTATAGATTCATGTGGATGTTTAGATTTAGGCATTGTTTCTTTGGTATCCAAAGTGCTTTTAATAGCAATGGGATGGGTGTGAGGAGATGGATGATGTGGAGTGATAGTGGTTGAATTTTAGGGATGATATGTGGATGAAGGATGTGTGGGTATGTGCCTTTGTTGATCATGATTAGGGGACATGAGAGTGGGACGTTTATGATGGGTGATATGAATAGGTGATGGATGGATGAAAGGATGAATAGGATGAGATGGAGGAGATGGTTGTGGGATATAAGGGACCAAAATAGACTTAGTACCAAGAGGATGTGTGATGGTGGGTGGAGGGACACAAGGACCTAGAATGGATGAAATAGATGAAGGATGAGAGATGGTGGATGAAGGGACATAAGGACCCAAAATGGATGGAGTAGATGGAGGAGGAATATGGATGGTTGTTTGGAGCCAATATGATGGAGGAGGGGGGATGGAAGCAAATGATTTGGTGGAGTGATGGGAAGAGCCTATGTTTAGATCTATTTTTATATAAACTCTACATTTTATATTGTAAGAATAAGAAAGCCAATGTAATACAAGATTTTAAAAAATAGATATATTTTTACATATTTAAAAAAAATAAAAATAATAATATGATTGTAAAAAGAAAAAAAAATAAAATTATCTATATTGTTATAAATGAAAATTATTATACAATTACTATTATTGATGTAGAAGCAAATATAAAATAATAATTTTAAAATAGATTTATTATAAAATAAAGCGACCTACAACCTTATTAAGATACACATAACTAGCAATCACACCTTGGTGTGCAATGGGTACGCCGAAGATGTGTGGAAGGTAAATTAGGGAAAATTGTGGTCTACATTTTGGTTACATTTGTGTAGTATATATGAGGCCAATTGGTAGTCCATTTAGAAAATGATGGCATTTGTGCATAAAAGGTATCAAATTTCATTGGAAAAGTGACAACTTCAAATCAATTATGCATCCACTTACAAGGATCTACACACAACTAAAACAAATCCTCTAAATTAGGAAGATAATCAAGCTCCATTGTCAATAGGTTCATGTTATGCTTCAAATAGGGAGAGAGGGAGAGATAGGGATGGAAAGAGAGAGACATTGAGGGAACAACAAGAGAGAGACAAAGGGGTAAGGAGATAGAGATAAAGATGGAAATGGAAATGGAGATGGAGATGGAGGAGAGTAATATGGAGAGGAGAGGTAGGTAAATAGAGAGAGGATAAACAGATAGATAGAGATGGAAGACGTAAATATACAAAGATGAAGAGAAAGGGAGAGAGGGGGAAGGTTTAAAATTAGTTTAATTTAATTTAAAGATATTAATATATAACATAATATATATAAATATTATATTAATAAATACAATATAAGAACTATTATTAATATATTGACTCCTTTTTAATGTAATATAATAATAAGTAATAATTAATATTATTATTAATATTATATTGTAATAATAATATATCATATAAAAATGTATTGTAATATAATATAATATTAAAATATATTGTCATATTATAATTATATATTTTATTATTTATTTAATATTTTAATTAAGTCATCTTCAAAATTATATTATATTATAATTCTATTATATTATAGTATATTTATTATAATTTATTATTTAAAGATTATACTTAACTATTAATTTATTATAGTAGTAACTATATTGATTTAATATTGTTTTATATTATTTGATTGTTATTTATTATTTTATTATTAATATATTTAATCTGTATATAATCTTATATAATATTATTGTGTACTTATATATTTTTTTATGATATAATTTTTTATTAATTTATTATTGTAATAATTATATGTCATTATAATTATTATAAATCTATAATTATAATTATATTATATTATACATTATTTTAATTTTATTTATCTTATATCATATTATATTTATATTATTATTTATTTTATATTCTAATTTAAATAATATTATAATTTATATTATTATTAATTATAATATTTATATTATATTATATCATTAAAAAATATATTATATTATTTTATTATTAATATATTTAATCTGTATATAATCTTATGTAATATTATTGTGTGCTTATATTTTTTTTTATGATATAATTTTTATTAATTTATTATTGTAATAATTATATGTCATTATAATTATTATAAATCTATAATTATAATTATATTATATTATACATTATTTTAATTTTATTTATCTTATATCATATTATATTTATATTATTATTTAAAAAATATTATAATTTATATTATTATTAATTATAATATTTTTATTATATTATATCATTAAAAAAACTAAATAGATAATAAAATGACTAATAAAGTTAAATGATTTATTAAAAATCTATCAAATATTAAATCTTATATCTAAAACAAATTTAATGATGAAATATAAATTATTAAATCTTATAAACTTCACCGGAATATCTCAACCAAAAAAGAGGGAATGTTATCGTCAAGATGGGTTGAGTAGAATGTTGGTAAAAAGAAAAATAAAACAACAAAAAGAAGGATAAACAACGACCACGGTCAGGGCTTAAATTTGGCAGTCATATGGCCATATTTAGTCATTTTAGGAAGACTGTATCACTTGAAAGAAAAAAATTTAGATAAAATGTCAAAATTTCTATGTAATTATTTCTATATATGTTTTTTCAATCTACATATTTTTTTCTTAAAATAGATAACCTTTAATATTTGAAAGACAACTTCAAATAAATGAGCGTGACAAAAAACAAAAAAATTGCTTGACAGCAGTGACCATCAAATTTAAGCCCTAGCCACGGTAAAGGAAAATTAAAATGGCACAAACAAGGAAAAATGATGACGACTAAATTCGACGGCCAACACATTTTTGATCTTCTTGCACGCCTTTCAAAGGCTGCGAACCATCAAAATGGAAAATCAGCCTCGCTCAGTTCAAATAGGAGAAGTGAAAGGTAACCGATAGCGAACCGATAGCGGCACAGAAAGCAGAATCTAGACGGTTGAGATTCATTTTAATGTCAACCAGGCCCTATCCTTCGACTGTTGACAGAAAAAATGAGCTCTGAAAGCTCATATAGGACACACCTTCAGCGTAATTATCTCAAGCGGCAAAAGAGTCCATGACACTAGAGAGTAATTTATAGAGTCGTGCATAGAATATGTTAAGACAAGGAAGTAGTCGACGAGATACAACTTGTATGATATTCAAACCAATGTACAATAGAAAACCCCAATTACATTATCATATAAATAAAAGTGATAATTATGACCTAAGCAACCCATACTATTCAAAATAAGTTATGAACAATTTGATTTTTTTTTTTAGCACATATTACAATAATGCAAATTAACAGACATAAGTATGAGCGACAACACAAATATTTAAATATCTATGATAGGAGGATTTCGGAAGCAAAGCTGGTGGCCATCCATTGTCATGAAGCTTCAGAGGGACAGATTAAATCATCCATTAAAGCAAAGCATTTGCATCTCCATTTTATGTGGAAGCACAACACTGAAATCACAGTGCCAAATCCCACTCCATAACTTAACCCTACTCCCACTGCCCACCATTGATCCATTACATCTGCATCTGTATCTGCATCTTCAGCACCTGTGTTCAATTCTTTGTGATTATGTCTCCTACCCAAACCAAAACTCAAAGTTCTATTTTGAAGTTGAGGTCCATGAAGATTCGGATTTCCTAGAAATGAAGCAGCCTCAAAGGTTGAAAATTGCTTCCCCTGTGGTATTAACCCAGAAAGCATGTTGTCGGAAAGATTCAACACAGCAAGAAATGTGAGATTTAAGAGTTCGGAAGGAATGTTTCCTGACAAGATGTTTTGTGAAAGATCCAGAGACTCTAGCTGAGCCATGGCTCCCAATGATTCTGGAATGGAGCCTCTCAAATTGTTATTTGATATGTTTAGAGCAATTAAACCTTTCAAGAGTCCCAATTCCGGAGGAATATTACCTGACAGGTTATTACGCGACAGATCCATGAACTTGGCTGCTTTGATTATCTTCCCGTACATTTGAATCCTTCCTTTTATCCAAACTGTTAATTCATCAGCAAAGAAAAATCCATGACGTATGCCAGAAATATGTGAAAAACCAAATTGGGATTCTTGTACATCGAAACTTACTGAATCATTGGCCATAGCATATAACTTGCCCACATTTGTTGGAATACTTCCTGATAAGTAGTTACCAGAAAAGTCTAGAATTTGAAGATTTTGTAGCTTGAACAGCTGGGGCAAAATTCTATTATTAAACTTATTAGAAGCTAAGCTGAGAATTCTTAAATCTGTCACCTTTTCAATCCAATCAGGAATGCTACCTTCAAATTCATTATTTCCCAAATCAAATACTCGCAGATCCGTGCAATTTGCAATGGATGAAGGAATAATACCTTGCAACCTGTTGCCATTGAGATTCAGTGTGCGAAGCATCTGCAGATTTCCCAACTCCTCTGGAATCTCCCCTTGCAAAACATTTTGAGCCAATTTTAAAACTTTTAATTGAGAACACCTCCCAATGTTTGTAGGAATGATACCTGTCAGCTTGTTCATTGACAAGTCTAAAAGCAACAATTCATTTGAATCGGTACATATAGAACTTGGAATTTTTCCAATGAGATTATTCCCTGGCAATGATAGAAATTCTAATGTGCCAATTGCAGCAGGAATAAAACCATTAAACTCATTATCTGACAGATCTAACATCATTGCAACAAAATCAAGAGCTGGAAGAGAACCATATAATCTATTCCCATGTAAATCCATAAATTCAAATTTATGGGATATCTGGCGAGGTAGAGAACCTTCCAGTTGGTTGTTTGAAAGATTGAGCATATCAAGATTAGGCAAATCCCACAGCCACGAAGGAAGATTTCCCACAATGTTGTTATGTGAAAGATCTAGCTCTTCCAATAGGAATTGCTGGGACAAAAATGCAGGGAAGTCGCCTTCTATGCTGCAAGATCCCAATCCAAGGAACCTCAGGTGGGCAAACTGAGGAACCCAGCTTGTAGAGATGTTAACGAAAAACTGATTTTCAGAAAGGTCCAGCACTTGAAGGCGAGTTAGATTGTCGAATAGCTGCAGTGAAATGTTGCCTGTTAATCCGTTGGAGGAAAGTGACAATAGTTGTAAACTGGCCAGCTTTGAAATTGAATGTGGAATTGGTCCTGACAGTTGGTTATGGTCTAGCTGGAGTCCAACTAATGACTAAAGCTGACTCAAAGACGGAGGAATCTGACCAGTTAGCTGGTTGTTACTAAGGTCCAAGAACACAAGTTTTGAAAAGTTTACAATGGAGGGGGGAATCACTCCACCTAAATTGCAGTAACCGACAGAAAGCTCAACAAGGGAGGAGGAATGGGCCATGAAATTGGAAGGAATGGAACCATTTAGACCACTACTGCTGAGATCAAGTGAAACCAATGAGGATACGTTCTCAAACCAAGAGGGTAGTTCAAACGGGAATGAATTGAAGCTTAAATTTAGATGTGATAAACGGGTAAGGTTTAAGAGATCTGGAATTTTACCTGAGAGCCCACAGTCAGACAGGTGAATCTGGGTAAGATTGGGAAGACCTCTAAGGACCTCACCCCACTGCTCAGACGCCATTGTCAGTTTCACTTCATCCATTCGTAAGAATTCCAGACTTCTTAGATTTCTGACCCATACATCAAACTTGCTAATCTTCAACCAACGTTGGGAGTGTCGAGCAGAAATATCCAAATGACGCAAGCTTGAAACATTTCCCAGCTCCCGGGGGACTTCGCCGCCAAATCCAGCATGTGATAAGCTAAGAAATGTAAGTCTCTGCAGTTTTGACAGCTCGGGAGGAATAGAAATACCTTTAAAATCATTCCCGCCGAGATCCAAGTGCTGTAGATGCTGCAGATTAAACAGTGAAGGACTAATCTCCCCACTGAACTGCTGGCTGTGTGTATAAGGATTATTACTTAGATCAAGCCGAATGACATGGGATGTATGGTAATCACAGGCAACACCCTCCCATTGGCAACAGTTGAATCCCCGCCAAGAGGATAAAGAGCCACCTGAGGAAAGACTAAGACCAGCCTTGAAATCTAGTAGAGAACTTCTTTCATCTTGTAAACATGCTGTTGAAATGGGCAAACCCCTTTGCAGAATTATTATCCATAACAACAAAAATCCATAACCCACAGAAATCTTAAACGAAAGTGGAAACATTGTGTTCTTATTCTGCCAACGGTTGAGTTTCTCTTTATTCGAAAGAACTGTGTGCATTCTACAAGTCTTTCCCGGGTTGGGATAAATACCCAAACAACCAACCTTAGTGGTTACCGCGTTGCTTCTTTCATCTCTGCTTGACTTGACTTGACTGCGTTTTACGCGTTGTATGTATGATCGTAGCTTGGAAAGCGAGCGTATATTTGACCTTTATATCACATGCATAGAAAATGCGGTAAGCCTATTCCTATCGTCCTACGCGAGGTGACATCATTGAATTTAGGTTGGACAAAATTAGTTTGGCCTAAGATATCAGCTTTTTGAAGACAAACGCCAAGTTCAACCAAATAAATTGTTCCCCAGTGTCTATAGATAAGTAATAAACAAGTAACATGGTGTTGTTTATTTCATCTCTTTTATTGATTTGCCTACCTAAGTGTTAGTATTTGCGATGCTAGCTTGTTAATTCTTTTTAAAGTGCATTTTAAATTTTTATGGCACACGAATCTCTATCTTCATTGAACTTGTTCCGAAGAATAGGAAGACTTTGAATAATATATATCATTAGAATAAAAAGACTTTGAATAATAGGTATCAATAGAATAGAAAGACTTTGAATAGTAGGTATCGTTAGAATGAAAAAGCTTTGAATAATAGGTAGCATTAGAATATAAAGACTTTGAATAATACGTATTATTAGAATATAAAGACTTTGAATAATAGTTTTTTTTTTTTTTTTTTTTGGGGATATTACAGGTATCCGCGACCCAACAATTCATACTTTGGGTATCTGAAGTGACCTAAAAGAAGAAGAGTTAAATTAGGTAAAAAAATTCAAGGCTATTTTTAAATTATTAAGAGACATAATTGAGATTTCTAATTATTTTGGCAATTTAAATATTAAAGAGTTGATTTATTGGATAAATCATCTAAATGAAGATTTTGAGTATGAATAAATTGTAGATCCTAAAAATTTTAATTTTAAAAAGAACTTTGAAAAGACATACTAAAACACATGAAATTTATCATATTTTTCATTCATGATAACATCTTAGAACACATGACATTCTGTGAAAGATAGAAAAAACCACATGACACAATTTAGTTTGACACTAGACTTTATACACAAACTATTCTATATAAAATCAAATCCAATAAATATCTTTCACATATAATTAATCCAATATCATAATATAGTTAAAAAAATAAAATAAAAAAATGAAATTACCTATATGATTTTTATGCCGAAGGCATGTCCTATATGAGATTTTAGAGCTCATTTTTCCTATCAACGGTGGAAAACAAAGAATAGGGCTTGTTTGACAATAAAATGAATCTCAACCATCCATCATTTTTTGCCATTACTCGGTTGTTTTTTCCCGTGTTCTGGTTGGCCGCCGTGTTTTTTGCACTTGAAACTTTAACTTTCCCACAACAAGATGCATAAAAAGTTTGTAGCAGAAACTCTTACCTTGTGGGCCATGGTTGGGTGTGAGATTTCTTTTTGCAGGTGTTGTCCTCTTTTATCCCTACGAGAACATAACTCATCCTTTACCCTACATAGTTAAGTATAAATTAGCATAATTAATATAGCATGTTTATTAAAATGAAAATTATGCCCTAATAACGATCACATTTAGGTTTTAACATTACGACATCCTTTCCCTTATAAAATATAATAAATAATTAGTTTTAAATATATAATAAGTAATTTGATTTTTAATATATAATGCTATATTATATAACAATATAATAGTTAAAACAATAGTTAATAATAGATAATATAATAATATAAATAATAAATACATAAAATAATGACATAAATAATAAATATTTATATAATAATATAATAGCTAATACATAAAATTTTAAAAAATACATAATAATATTATTCTATAATAAAAAAATTAAAAAAAATTAATACTAATATTAAAATCATTTTTTAAATGACCTATCAAATGATCTCATTTACTACACAAATATGTGAGAAAAAGAATCATTTTTTTTCTAATTCACCTTCCACACCTCTTCCCATTGCACAAGATGCCATAGCTAATTTTAAAACTCTTTTAATGGTAACCATTTTTTCGTGGTAGACGAAGTAAGTTGTTATTTTGATCTCTTTTAAAGACTAAGGAGTGAAAGGGTTGGATAATGTAAGTGTAAATAAGTGCAGGTGAGGGGAAAAAGGGAAGAGTTAATGCATGATTAAATAAATAATAAAAACCGCGTGATATTATATTTTACAATATTTCCATGTGCGTCAACCTTCGCATTCCTGTTTCCATAGTATCGCAGAAGTGTGGATAAGGTTTGTTAATTTAAGCGGGCCCAACTCGCATGACTCCGTAAGAGTACAAAAGCATCGTGACATAGACAATTAACATAATGTCTTGTTGGCTTCTTCCACATGCATAGAAAATTAACATAATGTCGGGTCTCTGAAGCTATTTTGAATTATATCCAAGTAAAAGCTATGCGGCAAAGTGACATAGACAGTAGAGAAGTGTAGATTTACAAAAGAAAATATAATAATCTTTGTTTCAACCCTAATAATTAATTTCCTTTGATATTAAATTCCAACATAAATTGGGTGCATCCTATAAAAGAATGTTAATGTTATTAATGTTATATTAAGGCAATCATGTACGAGAAACATTGGTGTTTAGGTGTACGATCATATATTGTGTTGGGTGATATAAATATGAGATCTAAATAAGATTCATACAATTTTATAAGTAGCTACGGTTTATTGATCATTCAAATATTAGTAAGGAACTATTGTAATGCAAATTGTTGATATTAATAAATCAAAAAGGTTTTTTCTGAAAGAAAATATTTTTCTTTTGTACAGTTAAGATGTAATTTAAAAAAAAATAAATCATTGTCAATTTGATTGGTTGAAAACTTTCATTCATATTCAATATTTTTAAAATAATAAAATATTGAGAATTTAGATGTAGTGTGTACTAATATCTAATATAAAGAACATTAAAAAAATATAATTGTTTCTAAATGATTCTGATCTGAACTAGCAATTACAGTACTGCACAATCTTGATAGCATTACAGAATTTGTACGAAAACATTAATACTGGTTTAATTGAATGGCGAATTGTTTTCAGTTTTTTAAAACATTTGGCAAATGATAACAAAGCCACTGCCATGCTTTTTCCAACAGTGGTACTTTCTAGTGGGCATGAACGTGAAGAAGAAGTTGACAGACAAGTTCTTATGCCTTGTTAATTTGACGTCGAAGATTCCACACTTAGTTTTCATGGAGTACTTGGTCGATTGGAAGGCTCTAACAAATGCAATCGAAGTCCAACTAGTTCTAGGAACACCGAGAATTCCCAATGGTTCTCATTCCCATCAAAACCCCCAATGAAATAGAAGTAAATCAACTTAAACATTCTAAAAAATTCAAAAATGGTTGAGTTGGAACCTCTAACAAGGCAGTGTGGGTCCTATTTGAAAGGTTTAGAGTCAATATCAAAACTACTAAGCTTTTAAAGGTGTCACAATCGCACAAGAAAAACATGATATATTTTATGCTTGAAAATATTTTTTAAATTTCAGAGATGCCCTACAAATAGAAGCTCATCATGGCTTGCTTGCAATGCAAGGCCTAATTTTGTTCATAGAAGGAACTTACCAGTTGCAGAGGTTGAAGCTATGAACAGAAGGGAGTCTCGTATAAAACAATGTTTCCATGGTTACTTTGATACCATGCATTGGTAGTCAGATTCAAGTGCAAACCATTCAGCTGCTTATGTTGATACAGTAACAATTTTAGGTAATTAATGGTGTTAGGAAAAGTATAGTGTGGCATCTTCATGAAATTGTGCCAAGATAATAGTATTAACATATGTATAATAAATCCACAGAACATAAAAATTGCTTCGGTGGATATTCAAATCTGATATTCTCTGATATTTTTTATGACATTCCTTTCAAATGGATGCATGAAGAGTGCTACAATTATAATTTGTGAGCTGATTCAGTGAGACACACACGAATACTAGTAGTACATGAGATAGAGGATTATTATTGTTGCTCAGATTCATTTGAATTTGTGTGGCCCTCCTCAAGATACATTCGATGGATGGAAAGAGAAGTTGAAATAGCTTTGTCTACTTTACGGGTTACGTATGAATTTGGAAGTTCATCTACAAATATGGAGGCTTATGGAATGCATCACCCATTGGACTTTGCAGAAAATTATGGTATTATTGATATCCCTATTGATGTAGTTGTTGGCCTGAAGGATAAACTCATGCAATTTTTCCTTTCTGGTTCTAGAATTGTTGTCTAAAGATACTTCATGGCGTTTCCATGTCTTTGAAGGCTTCCCTAAATTGTATGAGAGAAAAAGCAAAGTTTGCCAAGGATGAAAAATGATGAACCAGAACCATTTTTTATTCGCTCCTCTACATAGTGGTATACATGTGGTGAGAAGCTTGAAGGCATAGGATGTAATTGGACTCCCCATATGGTTATTTCTAAAGGAAAACACAATCAATCCTAAAAGAAGAGAAAGAGATCAGTTTTGTGTTTGGCATGTTTGTTTTCCTATGCACTGATCTAAGAGGAACTTGAGGAAGGCTACAAAGATACTTTGTCAAGTTGGTTCAATATCATGAATCAAACAAGTGATGGTTAATGATGCAACCACATTTCATGTTTTAATTCAAATGAGCTTTATTTTTGAATGAGAGATAAATTCATATTTAAATGTAGAATTAGAAGAGAAGCATTCACACACACGTGTAGTTTTATTCACCAGTTAAACCTTTTCATCTTTTTGGTATAACAAGACACAGTCTCTCAACATCTTCACCTATGTCATTTACTAATGGGGAGGCAAATTTTATTTCTCTAGAGTGTAAGATTTCATTTAATGTAGGACCACTCTCGCCTTCTCATTTACATAGATCATATAGAGTGCACATAGTCATCAGGTAAGGGGGGAGACTTGAGGAAAAGGACAACATCAAACTTGCATTACATTGAAAATATATTGTAGCTAATATAATCTAAAAAAAAATGTCTCAGAATTGTGAATTGACAACTATAACAGAGAGGTAAAATGTTGGTAGCCTTTTGAGTGATTGTAGTAATGTACAAAGTATTTCCCACAATTTTTTTTTCATAAACATGATAGCATATAACAACCAAAACAAGAGTCTTTTATTTACAATGCATAAAAAGCCACATACAACTACATGGAATTAAGAGGAATTTGCTTCCAACAGATGTCACTACAAAGGAAATAACTGAAAAATCAGATATTTTTTTACAGAAGGAAAAAAAATGTGACAGGAAAAATCAGATATCTTTTTAGAAAAGGAAAACATACGTAACAACTGGTTAAGGATGGTAATGATAAACAATTAAAAAATCAAAATTATAACAACTATCGATCAATAACATATTTAAAATATAATATGATATATATAATAAATAATATTAACTAGCACTTGCAACAGGAGGAGGTGCAAGGAATACACCGATAGAATTAAATAAGTACCTGATAATTTGAAGGGAAGTGTGGACAAAATTTAATGATTTGATTTATTCTACAATCAATTCCATCAGAATTAGAATATTATTCTGAATGAAAACAGTATGATTAAATTTGAAATCTAGGAGAAAGAAGATGGATTTTGTATTGAAATAAAATATGTGATTGAGAGAACTCAACCCCAATAAATATGTGCAACAATTATACAGAATGAGATCTAAAATTATACAGAATTAGATCCAAGCCAGAAGCAGTTCAATTCTTTAGAAAAGTCCCATGTTCATCTTTAGTAATTGTCTCAACCATAGAAGCATAAATCTGCGATTAAACCCGATTAATCGCGATTTTTAATAAATCTGCAAGCTGGACGATTTTTTCCCCGATTTTTTGAAAAAAACGTTGACTTAAGTCAACGATTTTTTTGCAGGTTTTAAACGCGTTTAAAACGCGTTTTAATCTGGAAACCCCCGTTTTAAACCTGCCGACGACCTAACATGAGATTCGCGCGGACATAAAAAGCCCTAAAAGTTGCTCGAAATTCGTAAGTTGCTGGAAAACGCGGACGGAACAGAAAACGCGACGGACAGAGGCCGACTGGAACAAAAAAATCGACGCCCTTTCTTCATTTCTTCTTCAAAGTTCACACGCACGGGAGGTAGGCCTGAATTTTTATGCATTTTTACACATTTTTCATGCATTTTCAAGAATTTTTCATGCATTTTCACGAATTTTTCACGAATTTTTCACGAATTTTTCACGAATTTTTTCCCTAAATCTTTAGAACTTTGAATAAAATTATAAATAATTTAATTTAGTATTGTTTAGGCCTTAGGGTTTTGAGTTAGATTTTGAATAACTGTATTTTTTTAATTTACTATAATTTTTTATATACAGTTTAATTTTTTTTAGTATAATATTTAATATTGAATTTGAAAATTAAAAAAAAATACTAATAATATTATATAGTATAATACTAAAAAATATTGTATTATTTTTAAATAAGTTTATTTATTTATTTTAATTTTTTATTATTATTTACTATTTAAATTTTAAAATTTTAAATAATATTGCTTTATTTTTATTTTAAAATTATTGTATAAAATATAATTTTAAAATGCAATTATTATTTTATAATAATCATGATTGTTATATTTTATAATAATCATGATTGTTATATTATTTTAAAAATATTTACCGTATTTTCAAATTACTATATTGTTATTTTCTAGTTAATTATTTTAAAAATATCATTAATTAATTTTAATTAATTCTTACTCTGACATAGCTGGTTATTTTAAATTTTATCAAATTTCAATTTTATCTTACGAGTGAAATAAAATGCTTTTGCAGATTTCATTCTTGATCAGTGATCACAATGCCGCGTCCGAAAGACTTTGCATGGACACATTGCACACCAATTGATGGTAGTGCAAAGGTTAAATGCAATTGGTGCCAGGATGACGTCGGTGGTGGAATTTATCGGTTCAAATGGCATTTGTCAAAAGAACCAGGTAATAACACCACCATTTGCACAAAATGCCCTGCAGATGTCACATATCAGGCGAAACAAGCTCTTTATGGTATCGCTGAGAATAAGGCCAAAAAAGCAAGAACTGGAGTTGAAACAGGTTCTAATTCTGCAAGTGTAAAGAGGAATAACTTGGATGAGGAGGCTGGTGGGCATGGGAGTTGTAGGGAATCCGGATCAACACCTTCTACAGCACATGGCCCAAACACAGGTGGAGGAAACATTGATGCTTTCTTCCAACCTCGTACTACACCAGGATCACAAACTACTTTGGAGAGTACAGGATGGAGGAAGAATGTCCACGATCAAGCGAAGAAGGCCATTGCAAATTTTTGGTACTCCTCGAGCTTGCCATTCCATGCTGCCAGATCTCCATATTGGCAAGCTATGGTTGATGCTCTTGCAGCTGTAGGTCCTGGGTTTCGAGCCCCATCTTATCAGACATTGAGGACTAGTATGCTCAATGAGGCAGTAAGTGATGTCAAAGATGTTCTTAAAGAGCATCGATCAGAGTGGACTAATAGTGGGTGCACCATTATGTCAGACGGATGGACAGATAGAAGGAACCGAACCCTCATCAACTTCCTTGTCTCTTCTGATCTTGGCACTGTTTTTTTGAGATCTGTAGATGCATCAAATACAATGAAATCTGCAGCTGCATTGTTTGATATGTATGACTCGGTAGTCATGGAAGTGGGGCCAGAAAATGTGGTTCAATTTATCACAGACAATGCTGCTGCTTGTGTTGCTGCTGGGAGACTTTTGATAGAAAAATACCCCTCCATGTTTTTTACCCCATGTGCAGCACATTGCATTGATCTAACCCTAGAGGACATTGGAAAAATTGAATGGGTTAAGGAGATACTGCACAAGGCTCGCTCTGTTACCAAATATATTTATAATCACACAAGGGTTTTGAGTATGATGCGGTCTTTCACAGAGGGCAAGGACCTAGTTCGTCCAGGGGTGACAAGATTTGCAACACATTTTCTTGCACTACAGACTCTTTGTCAACAAAAAATGAATTTGAAACGAATGTTTGTTTCAAGAGAGTGGATGGAGTCTGGCTTTGGTAATCAAACAGATGGCATGGCAATTGCAGATTACATGTATTCTACTAGTTTTTGGAATGTGGCTGAACAAGTTGTATCATTTTCGGAGCCTCTAGTAAAAGTCTTGAGGCTAGTGGACGGGGATAAATCCCCCATGGGATACTTGTATGAGGCCATGGATAGGGCCAAGGAGGTGATGAGGGGTAGGCTGGAAAATGACAGGGATAGGTATATGCCATTGTGGGACATAATAGATAGGAGATGGGATGGACAGATGCACTCCCCTCTCCATGCTGCAGGATACTTTCTCAATCCATCATTGTTCTACAACTCTTCATTCAGACAAATTGATGCTGAGATCACACAAGGATTGTTAAAGTGCATGGACAAAATGTTTCCAGACCAAGAACGATTGCATGAAGCTATGTCAGAGTTGCAATTGTACAGGCAAGGAAGGGGTTTTCTCTCTTCTAGGGTTGCCGTGGAAGGCCGAAAGACCTTCCAACCAGGTAGACTATAAAATTTTGATAATCTTTTGATTTTTCATGTCACATGATCATTAAATGTATCTTAGATTTTAAGATATTCTTACATGACACTCATCTCCATATAATGTTCTTTGAACTTTCAGCTCAATGGTGGGATTTTTTTGGCCACGAATGCAAAAATCTAAGGTGGATGGCAATACGCATTTTGACCCAGCCATGCAGCTCATCCGCTTGTGAGCGTAATTGGAGTGTTTTTGAACACATACATTCCAAAAAACGCAACCGCTTAACACAAAAACGGATGAATGACTTAGTGTTTGTTCACCACAACCTCCGCCTGAAGCTAAAGAAAGCTCAAGGTGAGACTTTTAATACACTTGCAATCAATTTCAATTGTTGTCATTGTGTTTTTCACTTGTAGAGAAAAGACTAATTTCTACATGGGCAAAAACAGGAACTATTGAGGAAGATGCCCCAATTGATCTCGATGAGATTGATCCTGAGTCTGAGTGGATTGCTGCATCTGATGATGAATTTGAATATTGTATTGGGCCTGAAGATGTAGATATCTTGGAGGAGGCCAACGTGCCTGATGATCTACTTGAAGAAGCTCGGCGGGCAACCGGTCACCTAACAGCTTCAACATCGGGAGCAGGAGCTTCTGCCCTATAGCACGTCATTTGCTACAATTGAATTTTTTGGAACTTTGTACTTAGTTTATAGGTTTACTTTGTACAAAGTCACAAACTATATTGTAATAGACATTTTGACAACTGTCACAATCTGATATTTATGCAGTTGTAGTATGTTTTGTGCAATGTAATCAGACTAATCACTGATCAGCGATATGATCATATGAGTATAAGCAAAGAAAATCTATTTTCTATAATTCATGGATTGAACTCTATATTTTATTTGCTCCAAATGTCTGTATGCTATGGAAATGCCATTAAATTTAAAAAAAAATTACTTTCTGACTGTTTTTCTTCAATTTTTTGCAGTTTTTTGTATATCCGATTTTTTCCCGATTTTTTCCCGATTTATTCCCGATTTTTTCAAAAAATCCTGAACTTTTGGTTTGCCGATTTATTCCCCAAACGATTTATGCTGCTATGGTCTCAACCATGAAGCTCTTTTACACATTAAATGAAGCATTTATTCTCTATATGTGTATCAGATTATACAAAATCAGATCCAGGCCAGAAACAGTTCAATTCTTTAGAAAAGTCCCTTGTTCATCTTCAGGAATTTCCTGGTTGGATTGTTTGAACATCTCCATTTTGAATATAGTCTCAACAAGCAGTATTCCATTTTCATGAAGCTCTTTCACACATTCAATAAAGCATGAATTCTCTACATGCGTATCAAATATAGTATTTATATATTCTTCCTCTGCTGCAAGTGGAAAGTTCAGTGGTGCTTATGAAGGATGTGAGGCTCAGTATTGCTGTAACAAACAGCGCAGTGGACAGAAGAAGCGGGGAAAGACAAAGGAGTAGAAGCCATAACATGACTTCTATACCCAGAAAACCTTTGTGCAAAGCAAGCTGCCTATTCTGAAAGATTTATGAGAGTTGCAATTAAAACTAGTAACAAAATAATCTGCAATATGGTTGCTTCTAATTAGCACTGGGCAACTCAAACGTTCCTCAAATGTAGTAGAGATCAACTGAAGGAAACAATTCTTAAATGATAAATAGAAGGTAATCAATCTTTTCTAGATTTTGTATGTCAAAGATAAACCATTTTTACCTGTGACCCATGTAGAAGTATAAATCTACTTGCAGCAACACTAAGAGAGATTGATGAAGTTATTTCCTTTCAAGACAAGACTCAAAATGATGATGTTTTTTAAAGTATCACCATATATTCTTTATATCTTAAATTTTTTAATAAGCTGCTACAACTTTTAATACTTAGAGAGAGAACGTGGGTGTTCCTGAACCACAAATTTTATGATGTCCAGAGACAGAGGAGGATACAACATGGAATGATTATTGGTATGTCTTCAAGCCTATTATCCTACAAGGGTAATAAAGGGACAGATTTATATTATCCAATATAGAGGATGGTATTCAAGCCAGTAAATATGGACATGTGGATACAAGTTTAGAAAAGTTTGATGTAATATGTTCGAGGAAGTAAGACAAACAAGATTCGTCCACATCTTCATTCTTATGCAAGCCCATAAATTATATAGGGGGCAGTGGTACAGTTGGGGCCTTGCCAACAAGTCTCCACCACTTGCTCAGAAAACATGAAAAACAAGGATCTAGACCTTAAACAACCTGAAACTTTACTTTTGAAACTTTTTTCCTGCAAACATGGCTTTCAACTATGTTTTGGCTGCTTGTTTTTTAAACCATTTTCACTATAGCCTTTTAACATAAAGAGGGGTAAAAATTTATTAAAACAAGAAAAAATTACAAAGCGAGGTCATTAAATAGTCTTATCAAGCTCCACCAAATTGTTCAACTGTTGAGACAACTCAAGGTGTAATTGACCCCAATCCACCAAGTTCCAATCCTGAATATGATTGGAAGCCCGTTTAACCAAACAAACAGCAACACCATTCCACTCTCTAGGAATATGAGTGAAAGTAACAGACTCCAAAGAAGCGCAAAGGTGGAGAATCTGTTCAACAATCAAAGCCAGATGCCAACTAACATCATCTAACTGCCACCTATTCATAGAAATAACAAAAGGACCAAATGTTCCAATAGAACAACCCAAAGACATGTTGTATTTCAACACTATCTATGCTCACAGGCAGACAAACAAATGTGTCCAGTAGATATATACCACCTGGTGACCCAGTTCAAGTTGAAAAGTTAAACAGTATATGTGGGACAATTTTCAATAGATGGATCCCTCTTTGTGGGTGGATTTGAAAAAGTAATTTTAAGCTCTTACCACAGTTGGCTTCTTCTAAAAAATCACTGTTTTGAACACTCATTTTTCCCTTTATCTCATTTCAAACAGAGATAAAATAAAACTCAAAGAGCAGTAGAGTAATTATAACCAGATAGACACTAGCCCTGAATATAACCCAAACAGAATTGGAGTTGAAAAAATAAAGCTAAAAACATCGAGAAAATGAAGAGGGGATAATTTATCAAGTTAATTAATCAAAAAATTGTGCCTACAATTGAAAGGATGGGAAACTTTTCTCTGAAAGTAAGAATTGAAGCATGGAATAACGACAATGGTAGGCAACTGTAGATTAACAATGGATTGAACGCAGTTGCTTCCAAACATATTAACATAATCTCAAAATAAAACAACTTTTTATATACTGTAATGTAAAGCATAAACATCACTAGGGTTTACTAGAAGAAAAAGTATCAGTCTGTATAGATAAACCCTATAGAGGACCTAAACGGACAAGCAAGAGAAACAATACAGAAATCAAGAAAAAAACAGAGGCTCTGACAATTTTCGGAATTGACTGCCATCGAGCTCAGAGTTGTTCCAGAGAAAACAGCTGCTCAGAGATTTGTTTCATAGAATACAACAAAAAAAAATTCACCTAAAATAATGGATAAGCATCAGAACAACAAATATAATAGAATGTATTTGTGAGGTATATTTGTTGTCTTTTATGTGCTGTCGACTACAAGCGGTCTAGAAGAGGCGTTACAATCTGAAGCATATTTATGGGAAAATGTTGGCGGTGATCAAGCAGCTGCACAACAGGTGAACCAAAGTAAATCTTATAGCTTCAACAAAACAATGAGGTGGGTACACAGTTCGCTGCCAGCAGGGTAAAACATTTAGGGTTAAAGGGGTATAATTAGGCTGAGAGGCGTACCACTACAATTGCAGGCATCCGTATACATAAAAATTTGTTATTAAATCTCGGATGCAATGAAATCGTCATCGTTGATAATCTATATAATATTTAATAAACGGAATAACAACCAAAAAATATGGTCTACGTGGTTGGTTATGCCACGAATAAAGGCAATGAGATATATTAGTTATTGAAAAACATTAATGAAGGCGACTTTGTTGCTGAACTTGGTAATTATGCTGAGATTCAGTTATAAATTTTTGAAACGACTCACACAACTACTTTTATCATTTATATTGAACGTGTAGAATTTTATGTTAACTTCTTCATATTGGGGTTCTACTGCTCTGGTTCTTTTACGAGGTCTACTTTTTATTGAGTCCCAATTGTTTAGAATTTTTCATAAAAACGAGTTGAGCAATCTCTGTTTTTGTAATGGAGCATTGAACAGATAGCCAATGCCGACGGTGGTTTTAGATTTATTTCTCTTCTACTGCTGCCGACATTGTTATCAATCTTTGAACAATCCATACATTAGGTACCCATTTCTTGTGTTGTAGAACATTGTTTGATTGAATATTTGCATTTTTTTGCCAAAATCCTGTGAGGGTTTAGGGCATTTGCCTCTACTATGTTCCAATATAGCTCGAGCCGATGCATTTCTTCATATTGTGGCTTCTTTGTTGAAAAAATCCCCAAAAGTCGTGAATTTAAAGCTGTATATGCAAATTTGGACATGCATCGGTAAATTTAAAGCCGTAACGTTATGTTTGATAAAATACGAAGTTTATTGGTAACATCAAAAGTGTATTTACTACCAGACGATAGAAATGAAGTGTGGAACTATCTTATTTTTGTTTTAAGAACTTTGCAAGGGTTCAATATAACAGGGCTTGAAGAAGCATTTATGTTAATTATAGCTTTATCTGGAATTCTGTTATGTTTTCTTTGATTACTTAGGCATCTTCGTTAAAAATTAGCCTAAAAGGTTGGCAAATATAGAGCTGCATCATTGATGGATAAATTTAGAGTAGCTCCTTTACCTTGTCATTCGATGAAGAGGGAGGTCGGGAATTTACTTAAGAATACGACCGTGAAAGTTATTTACTATAAAATAGTCACATGTGAAATTATATTTTCTCTTCTGCTACAGGTCTTTTCAGAATCGAAAAACATACTGCCAATCATATTGTTGGAGAAAATTTCAAAAACTTTTAGACTATAAATATACCTACTATTTGGCACAAAAGTTCTTTAACATATCTCGAGCGGGGATTGCATATCTTCATAATCCTATTGCTGCTAGTAGCCCAAAATTCTCTTCCGAAATAAGATTTGGGTTCTAAGATATATTATTTTCTTTGCAATTTTTCATTTTAATAAGTTACAGATGATCATCTGCTCCAAAAACATTGCAAAAGTAGCCTCCCATGGGAGCCTGCCTTATTCTTGTGAAATATTCTACTTGTAGCTAGATTGAAATCTTCTCATATTCTTGTACCTGGATTTAGTCTTATATTTTTTAGTCTTTTCTTTAGGTTTAGGAGGGTTGAAATAGCAAACAATGTTAGCTTTTGTTTCTTTTACAAACAGAGGGAGAGTATAATTGTACTTCCTTGTTTTTGTGAGTTGTTTTCTTCTATAAGAATGAATGTCGAGAACTGCTTTTTCAGTTCTTGCTCGTATTCTTGTTGAGCGGAAAATCCTAACAACATATGTTGGACAGATGGCAATATATGTAGTCGCTGTTAATGATGTTGTTGCTTGGATCCTTCTTGCTATAGCAGTTGCACTTTCAGGTTCAGACACAACAACCTTGATAGTTGTTTGGGTTTTTCTCTCTGCTATTGGTTTTGTTATTCTCATGTTCACTGTGTCAAGCCTCTGTTGAGTTGGCTAGAGAATTACAACGGCTTATTTTATGCTATTCTTCTCAAGTCTTTGCAGAAAAAGCTGAGTATCAGAGAGAGAAGTGGTCTCATTGAGTATCAGAATCTGGGCCAGAAATGGAGGAGTCGTTGGTTTCATTAGTGATCACTGTGAAGGGGCGGAGAAAAAAAAACACAGTAGACCACCAACATTCATACTTCTAATAAAACTAAAGCATTCATGAAGAATGGAGGAAATTTAGGTGGCAACTATATGTCCTGATTTGTGTGCAAAATCAACCAAACCATGCCCTATACAACAGATTACTCGAAAAAGACTCACAAGCCTCACATCAATAACATGCACAATGAGAATGGGAACATGAAACCTATTAAAACATTGATGAAAACGCCCAATGCTTTCACAATATCAAACCATTGCACATTCTAATGCATGCTAGACTAGGAGGAGAAGACATGTCAACTTGAAACCTGACAAAACAATATTCATTCCTTTACGTGATGGGTTGACGCATAAAGGATTACAACACTAGCATGAACCTACAAAAAAAGTACGAGACCGCCCAAAACCTCAATAGAAACATTCAAACAAAGTATCGATAGTTTAGTTCTTGACCCATTAGGAACTCTTGATAGTTCCTACTCTACTTAGAAGGCCCAACATTCCATCCATTATTTAGTTCCTAACGCATTAGGAAGGCTCAAAATTCTCTATAGTTCTTTATCTACTCAAAAGCGTCTATCACATCCATTGTTCAGTTCTTGGCCCATTAGGAACTCCCAATAGTTCTTATTCCATGTCAAACCCCCTGACCATTTCTAATCTACTTTGTAATGTCCCTTTATAAAATTTTAACAATAAATAAATATTTAAAACATAACCAACAATCTTCACTAAAGTATATCCAAACAATAACAATTAACCATACTCACACAACATAATAATTAGGTGGAAAGTCACATAAATTTGCACAAAATGAATCAAATTCCAACAACAACTTGTATAGATTAAGATATTATTTCTATAGCAAATACCTGATTGTTATGATAGACATTACAATAGCAACACCATTTTGAACACTCAAAGGGATCTTGTTTTTTAAAATATTATCTGCCATATATATTCTTCTTTTATTATAGGTAGCTAATAACTCAATTTAGGTCTAATTTGATGATGAATTTCACATTTGGAGCTAATGTAATAAATAATCTATTTTGTTTAAGAAATTACCTATTTTGATAATGATTTGTATTCTAGAAATTCTTAAGAAGTGAACTACAATTGCCTCCATTGATATATTCTACCTGAATTAATTTTTTGATCAATAGTTTCAAAAAATACCATCCACATACATTTTCTATTATATCCACCGTGGCCAACCAGACCATAGAGAAATTTTGTGTTACACATGATAAGGAAAAACCTTTATGATTTCTTATTTTAGGTATCTATATTAACTAGTTTTCAAAAAAATGATTGTAGAACTAATACAATTTTATTACTATAAGCTACCATTTTAAAATTCATAATTATGATTTAAAACCAACTTATCATGATGATGAACATTGGTGACACCATGTAATTCTATAATATATGCCTTTAAATAGTATTTCATGAATTCAATTATAAAGCTATTAACTTAATTAGTGCTCACATATAAAAAATGCCAATTCAGTGAGTTGACTAGTGTTTGAAGACAACAAGAAAGACCTAGGATATAGATTACTTCTTTTTAGCACCAAATCTAAATTTGTTGCTTGTGAGGCCCATTGTGAGGCCTACTATTAACACCTATTTTGACTGTATTTTGGTTCGATCATTTTGATACTCTTATGTGTTTTAAATTATTTGGATGATCATGGACATTAGGCATTATTCTTGCTTTCTTGTTTATGCTGCTTTATGGTGATTACATATATTTTATGTTTTCTCTATCAACCATTCCCATGGTAATCTAGCTATCACAGTGTGAATTGATATGTGTTTATGATATAGATTTGATGAGATGTAAAATTCAAGTTGGATGATGGCATGATCTCTTTATAAAAATGAAATTATTTAGTCATGAATTCATAGAATATGTTATTTGTAAAAGAAAGGTTGAATTATGGATATTATTATTTCAATTTATTGATGTTAGGATTTGATTGTGTTAATTACATGTATATGGGATTATTGATTTAATTGGTTGATTATCATTGTAGTGCCCTCCGTTTCGGTCGTCGTTGATGTTAAGTAAGTTGTTGGTAATGTCATGATGATGTGGTGATTTTATTATTTAATTTAATTTTAAGGTTATGAGGTAACATTAATAATATGTTTGGATTTGATTAATAAAATTAATTTAATTATAAGGTTACGTGTTTCATTTGGAATTAAATAAATAATTAGATTCAATAATAAACGTCAATTTAATTATCGTTGGGAGTTAGTTATTTAAAATAATCAGATTAAATGAGGAAAGGTAATTATCATTTAATGATTAAATTCAATTAATAAATTTAAAAGTGATAAAATATTAAAGAGGATTAAATATTAAAATTAAACTTAAGTTTAAATAAATTACGGTAAAAATATTTATTCAATTATATTTTAATTAAAAGTTAAATATTTATGAAAATTTGTTTTAGTTAAAATTTAGAGTTAAGTGGAAGTAATTTAAAACAAAAGAAGTTATTGGTTGAAATTAAATAAATAAATATATAAAGTAATGATTAATTAAAGTGGGTAAATAAAAATTAGTTATTTTTTTTGAAAATCTTTTACGGAGGAGAAAGAGGAGTTAGGGCGGTTGAACGGAGAATTTGGTATTTTCTTTAAGAGGAGGCAAGAAAAAAATTTAGGGGAATTCTACACTGACCAAGGGTTTGAAGATGCAGCAAAAGTTTTAGGCGTAATTGCTGGCTGATCCATCCTTCAACCTCAATAAATTACTGCTCTTGTCTGGAAGGGATCGAGGAAAGGTATTTTTTTCATTGATGATCAATAAAAATAAGTTGCGGATATTTTGGAGTGGTTTTTTTTCCAGTTGGAGTTTTTCACGTAAATTGGTGTTGTTCTCTTTTTACCTCTATGACCTATCTTTTTACCTTGTGCAAATTATTTTATGAATAATTTTAGGACTTCATAAATATTCTATTTAAACTAGAGGCTTGATGAGTTTTCATTAAAGTGGATTATTCTTTTGATTTAAAGCAAAGCTTGAAATAAATAATAAGTGCATTTGTGGATGTTATTCTATCAATTGAATGTAAAGATTTTAGTGTGTAATCATTGAATTTGTACAGATTGTTTCCATATAATTTCTTTAATAAATTTTTTGTTGAAGCGGTTGAGAGATTGGCTGTAAACAATTCAACATGGAATCCTTCCAACACAGATAATTCAATTTTTGCATATCCCCTCTGCCTGCACACGAGCATCCTACCATTACAAGGTGCACATTATAATTATTATTTTTATATACGTATAATCTAGTAAAAGCTTTATTGTATGTGCTTTTAATACCAACCCTAGTTCGTAATTGTGTAGAAACCCTAGTGATTTGTAAACTAGTGCCACCAAGTAGAACAGTTAATAAAATCAACATAAATTTATGTTTACAAAAATTGATGTCAAAACAGAAGAAAATAAAATAAAATAAATTTAAATAAAATTTGAGTAATAATGATAATAATTACCATCCATTGAGAGTCATAGTTAAGTTGTGATATAAAGAAAATAAAATTAACTTAACAAGTTAAAGATTAATCTAATTTTAACCTATAAAGATTTATTGTTTTAATAAATCTAATATTATTTCTCCTGCGCATAAGTCACGTATTTGCACCTCACCTTTCTTTCGCCCTTAGTCTTGCGGATAACATTTGTGATTTAATAATAATGCAAATAGATGGCGATATTACCAAATTCCAAAAATTCACTTCTCATATAAATGGCCTCTCACATTGTTGCAACCATAACCATCTCAAACTTGGAGAAAGCTTGGTTCGTGTGTCTTCTCTGATGCCGTCCATGAGCAGATCCGTAACCATCTCAAACTTGGAGAAAGCTTGGTTCGTGTGTCTTCTCTGATGCCGTCCATGAGCAGATTGTTCAAGCAAATAAATTGAGGACCAATGAGCAAATTATTTAATTCTCTTGGTCTGCGCAATGTTTCTAGCCTTGCCAGTTACCTCCGTTCAGTCGAAGCTGAGAGAAATTGATGTTATTGGATACAGTGTTTAGGTGAGCTCCTTCACATAGTCTAGTAATCTAAATTTTTAAAATCTCCCCAAAACTATAGGCAAAATTATCACAGCTGCAACGTTGGACTTGCAAAAGTGTAGTAAATTAAATAGTTCCTTTGAAACCCTTGGCAGCCTGTCACTGTTACAGCAATTAGAGTTGAAACATTGTACAGAATTAAATAGCCTCTCTGATTTCTTTGTCAACCTGTCTGAGTTATGGCATTTGAATTCCCAACTGCATATATGAGTGACTTTTTATTTATTTTGAATTTATACCTTTTTGATTATTATTCTTTTATATGCGTATGGTTATATAAACAAGTATAGATACATAATTAGGTTAAAAGATTTGAGTGAAGGTAGTCTTTTATATTTAGAATTTATGAGGATATTTCAATATATAAGTAGATTTGTATGATGAGTATTATTCAAAAGAAAATGGTTCGTATTTATATAATATGTTTATAAAACATGAATAATTTCTTTAATTGTTTTGTTTATGATTTTATCGTGGTGTAAAAGTAAAATATGAATCGAGTGTAATTTTATTTTCACTAAAGGAGATAAGTGATCCTACATTTACGTAGTTTCTTTTACTGGAAGGTTAAATGATAAAGTTATTTTTATGTGAGGATAAATCCTAGGTTCATATGTTAATTAATTTAAATGATACTGATTAAAATGTTAAATGGTTTTAATTACTTTTTTGTTATCTCATGAGTCTGTGAATAATAATTATTTATCAAACTACTATGTGAAATAATTTATTAGTGCCATCACCATAGTATTATAATAAAGTTGTAAATTATAGAAGAGTCATCTTAGTATTATATTTTAAAGTTATAATTAGAATTCGTATTAAACTTGATGGAATTATTCCTTAAGACTTTGTGATTAATGTGTTTATGTTCAGAAAATGATTTATTTATAGGAGTTAGAAAATTAGAATTATTAGGTAGTTAAGTTAGGTATTATGTTATTGAGTAGGTTAGTAAAGTGATTAGAGAGAGAGTTTCCTTATGTTAATAATTTGGGTAACATTGATAGATTAGTTTATTCTCAATTTGATTAGTTTCAAGTGGGATAGTTAACTTAGAAATAATGAAAAGTAGAGTTTTGTATGTTGTTGATGTATGTAGATAATATTGGCGATAAGGATTATTTCTGTTTAGGTGGGAGAATTGATTTATAAGATAAATGGAAGTAAATAAATTTGAAAACTTTAAATAGTTGGGTATTACGATAAAGGCTAGTGAATGATTGTTGATTCGATAAATGTTTTGATTAATTATATTTAGTTAAACAAAGGGTTTATGTAAATGAATAAAATTAGATGATCTTTTCTAAGTCAATTTCCCTCATATTCTTTTAATAGTTGTTTTGTGGGATTTCATTAAGAACAGTTCTAGAAAATACTTGTGATTGATATTAGGATCAAATTATTGGTTTGAGTGGGTTGATCTTCAAAAGGAGATTGTTGTTATAATGTGTAAATGGGAATATAATTGTGTTTGAAAGAGTATACTTGTGAATAGTGTCTTACGACTTAAACCATTAGATTTTATTTTCACTTTGTAATATTGTACTATCCTTAAATGTTGGAAATGATTGATCTTTAAACTAATGTTCTTTTTGTTTCAAGTTACTTCTTATTGAATGAATGGATATATTATTGGAATGTGTGGTTTTATGGATTCTTTCGATGTGACTTTTCGTGAGTTGATTTTGAGTTGGAATTTTCTCTCAATTAATGTATGATGTTATTCGTTGGGAACCCATATGTTTTCTTTTTGTGCTTTACCCTAAGTAGTAAATCGGTTAATGTTATCTTGGTCATGATTGGTGGTTCTGCTTGAGTTGTTAATGAGTCAAATGGAAAAGCTCTTTGATTTATGGGTATTCCGAGAGGAGAAAATAGAGGTTTCCCTTGGATGTCCGATTTAGTTTGTATTGAAGTTGTTGATGTTGTTTAAGGGAGTTGTTGATCTTATTTTGATGTATTCTCTCATCATAATTGAATTGAAAATAGTTCTTCAAGGTTTTTCTTTTATTGTTGTCAGATTTTCATGGGAAAACCCTAATTCTTAACTTTATGAGAATCTTCAGGAGGTTTATTTTACTATTGGTTAGTGTTCCTCTTTTATATGCCCTTATTTGTAAGTGTTTTGGATTTCATATTTTTTTGAAAAGGTTGTACATAGATAAGTTGGGAATTTTGATTATGTATTTACTTCCTTAAAGATGGGTGATGCCTTACATGTGCTTCTCTGTTGTGATCTGTACTTGGTATGTTGTACAACCCTTGGATTTGGTTTTTATGTTTGATGTCTAGGTGGGAGTGGCTCCTAAGTGGGTGAGTGGTAGCACAAAGGGGTGCAGGATAGCCCCATGTTAAGAGTGAAATTAATAAGTGATAATTTAAATAATAATTAACTAGGGGTGGGTAGAATCACATTTGAAAGATAATTGATGCCTCATCAGCCTTTTAGTGCTACACATGAGACTAAAGGTTAGAAAAAGTGGTTGGCATGTTAGATTTGCCTTGTCTTAGCGAGGAGTAGCGGATCCATGAAACAACCTATGGAAGTGGCATGAAATACGTAGTCTGGATAACCATAGATGGAGGCGGCTCCTAGCGCTCGGTTTTGTCTGAATAATTCGTCAGTAGACGGAGGCGGCGCCTTGCGTTAGTGGTAGTATGGATAATCCATGTAAGCCATGTGATGACACTCTCCTCTAACACTCCTTATTATGTTGTTTCTTTGGAAATCCTCTGGAAGTGGTTCTTTGTCTTGTATTGATGAAATATAGTTGTTTGTAATGATTTATGGTTTTACCCTATTTTATCTTTGGTGTACTTTGTGGTCTTATATGATCTCATTGATATTTGACTTAAGACCTTGTACTCTTATGGTACTGTGATATGATGTTATTGTATTGTATCATTGCGATTCAGAATTGTGATTGGAAGTGTTTTATGATCTTCCTTTGGTTCCTTGTTTACTGGCTATTGCCTTGAATTATGTGATTAGATTTATGACTCTTGGATGAGGTTGATTGTGTCATTGTAATTCCCGAGTTTTGATGATACTTTTGTATGACGCTGAGTCTTGAGGTTCTTTGTTGGATGTTCTTGGTTGAGGTCTCTTTCTTGCTAGCTCCTAGCACGGGGGGTGGGTCTTCGGACTCACGTGGTCGGGTGGAATGTGCTAAACACCCCATTGGGTCCCCAGTTGAGGATCGAGAGGTGCGGATTGGTGCCGTTGCAGCGACTTCAGAGTTGTATCTGTCTTGAAGCCAGTTTTGACACTTGTATTTCTCTAACTATTTGTATCATGTTATCTTGTTGTATGGTTTCCGTTCATGATTGGAAACACTTTTGTATCATTGTACTTCTTAAACATTGTACTGTAATGAAATGTTAAACTTGGTGTGGATATTGGCTATGGCAGTTGTTATTCAATGTGTTAGGATGATCATGCATATGATGTAGTTGCGTATTCAGATGGTTTCTTATCATTGATCATCATGTATGTGTTATATTTGTTAATGCTTACTTTATATCTTTAGATTTTATTCTTTATGGTTGTTGTATGGATCTAAGTCGCGTAATGACTCCTCGTGTACCCCAAGGGATGTATGTGTTAATGAATCTATTTAAATGAAATTCATGTTATGACTTGATGTGCATTACATGTATGTTATGTGCATTAAAAAAAAAAAAAATTGTGCTATAATTATTGTGTTT